>JABMBR010008395.1:0-50027 GCA_018881525.1 Meteorus sp. PSUC_FEM 10030008 | reverse complement strand
ATATATATATACATACTTTTTTTTATCCCCCTGTTCCATCTACTCGCTCGTTGTAAATTTACAGCAAATGCAATTTTACGTAATTGCAATAGCGCGAGAGATAGAGAAGTACCTCATGTACAGGTTTGCAACGAGTCTTTACGACCTGCGTGGAAATTACATTTGCAATTTTCGGTAATATAATGTAGCGTGGATTCGTTGGTCGCTGGTATTGGACATCGCGCAAGAGATTAATAAAGGATGAGATGGAGTATAATTATGATGAATGAATAAAAAATAATAATAAATAGATAAAATGAAACCGTGGCTTATCATACCGTTCATTGGCGTAGTCGGAGAAAATGTGAAATAACTACAGCAAGCAAAATTTGACCAGTGTAAAGAAATATTTCTGGAAAATATTGCAGTTGAGTGTTTGAATGTAGAACGGTGAATAAAAATTTCGAATGATGAATTGTACAAAATTAGTTATTTGAGTTGTGAGAATTTAATTGTGAATTGCTGCAGAATGAAGGCGAAGTATATCTGTGAATAAATTATGCGAGTTTGGCTCGTTCTATTCAAACGTCAATGAAGATATGAATTCATCAGGTCGATTATAGTGATGGAGGAAAATTTGTTTATATGTGTATTTATTTTCTCTTTACCATTATGATGAAATATCAGCTGGCAATTTTGTACGGTTTGTTTTTCGGTAGTCACGAACCAGCAATTAAAAGTATAGTTCCATCCATCTGTTGCTCTATAGATATCTATGAGTTCATATCCGTAAGACGAAACCTATTTTGCCACAATATGAACACGCGTACCGCATGGAACCAATATGTGAACAATAGGACAATGCATATATATATATAAATATATTGAGAAGTATTTCCATGTTTGCGTTCCTTTTATATGAAACTCTTGAAGAAGTGAAAAGTTTTTCTTCATCGTTAACGCAAAATCGCCCTTTAACGAGTGCTAACACCATAAAACTATAAATTTTCCTCTTCACGTCCATCCCCACTTGAGAAATATTTAATTTTTGTGTGTGAGTGTGTGTGTGCGAACTGTTGGCTAATTTTCAAATGGACAGTTTACCGTTTATTGGAAAAAATTGGAGATTGGGTTTGAGAGTCGACTCTCGTCTATTTATTTAACGTTCATTTATTTTTTTTTTCTCCCTCAATTTTTTTTTTCACATTTTTATTTCAAGGGTTTTTTTAGTATTTAGCTTTTTTTCACGCCTCTTGCGTTCGGTCCACCTGTGCCAATGACGTTGTCAATAATTAATGAGGTCCAACGAGAGCTGTTGTGTGTGACTGGGCACACTGCGATGGCTAATGGACATACAAGTGACAATCAAACAGTTAATCGATCACTGGGTAATGTGTATATGCTTTCATTCATGATAATTATAATATTTATATATTATTCAACTCTCGTTTCTATTAATTAATTGATCGAATTCATATGATTTTATCTTAATGGAACATTGCATCGTAACATGTTTTATTATTTTGTTAATTACGATAAATATATTTACACTGTTCACTTAATCGAGGGATTGATAATTGTTGCTGAGGCGCGATGTGATTATATTTATCTTTCAATTGTTTGTAAAGAGTTTTAGGCACATTTTTATTATTATTTCGTCAATGTTGCAACAGCAACATTGCGTGTACGTGTTCACAACACTACCAAACTTCTGCACTGAGCAGTCGCCGGGCTGGTGGTCACGATAATGCCAATATATAATGCTCCACGTATCTTTACGCCCAATGAACAAACGCAGTTTCGTTCCGAGATTTATCGTGATCACGATGCATGAATGATATTTTACCAAGCAGTGCGCAGAAATACAAATACATATCGTCATGTTGCTAAAAAAATATTTATTGTAAAAATATTATAATGAAATATTGAATGGTACGTTATGAGTTTGGAAATTCATAACAGGTTGCATTCTTGAATTTATTTCGGAAAATGACATTATGAACTTATATTTTGGCCCTTTGTGGTGGTTGATAATTGAAGTGGATGGCCAGCCATTAATGTGTTTCACCCCGTGGTTCGTTAGATTTTCCACTAATTTTTTACTGCACCGTCTGGACACGTCTGACGGGTTGTTTCCTGCTACCCTACTACAATTGCATATACAATTAACTCATGCGAATTCTGATGGTTGGAGTATCTCTCATTCTTTTTTTTTTTTTTCGCCCGCTCCTCTTCACTTTGATGTCACTTCCTCGCACTCTTACACGCATGCCCGATGCATACTGAATAATGCAGAGTACGTACACAACTTAACTGACAATACACAAATACTCACGTAGATGTGAAAACATTTATGTATATAAGATAAAAAGTTGATATGCATTCGAAATAATCTTCTATTATAAATTCAAAGAATGAAAATAGAAAAGAATGTGTAGCTGATTTTTTGTTAATATGAACGTAGGAAAAACAAAAGATGATAATATATTGTGTAAGAGGAGGAAGAGGGTGAGAGAGGCATAAAACTCCGTTAATCTGAGTGAATTGTCGGAGAAGAGGATTTCAGTTGCACACATAAGCGGGTGGGAGAAAAAAATGCGACGAGGCAAAAGCGAGCGTGGAGAAAAAAAAATGAAGGGGAATCGCGCCGGGACCACGTCCGAAAAGGGGTTGGTTGATGCCGCGTGGATGCACCGCTGATCCGGCAAAGAGAATTTAAAATCCATATATACATCGTTCACTCCTATGCAAAAAAAGAAAAATGATGAAAATAAAAAATGGGATATACAGACAAATTCAAAAAAATGACTCAAATAAAAAATATGGATGTGAAGGAGTTCGAATTTGGTTTTTTCTCAATTCAATGCGTTTGTATATTTGCTCTAGAGAACAAATGGGACAAGTATTCCAGTCCTTATTCTAATCTGCGGTCAATGGAAAAAGAACAATTCATCCCATAAAAATTATTAAAAAATGCCAGGATGATGATATGGGAATATTGAATACTTCCACAGCAACAATAACCATTGGCTTATCAATACATATTCATGTGCATATTAAATTAAAATTCTTGATAAAAAAATTCAAATTTCCTGATATACATGAAGGTGGTGTGAAATCAGTCTAGCAAGTGGATGAGTAACGCGAAGGGTTGACGCGAAGGCAGAGGACATCAACGGGGGATCGTAATAGGCAGACATATATACTGGAATACGTTGTATGAAGGGAGGTATGAGAGCGTATAGAATATATATAAAGTTGTCTATATGTTGCACGGAGGGCATAGGGATAGGTAAATTAGCGCGCAGATTAACCTCTGCATATTTTTGCGAGAACGAGATAATGCAAAGAGCTCACTAGCCATTGCTGTGTGCACGAATGTCGGGAATAGAATAAAACGAAAGGGTACACAAGGGGTGGTTGGGTATGAGCGGGTGTGATGATGGGTGGGTAAGCTATGAGGAGAATGAGATGGACGGAAGGGTGGCGCCGCGAGCCAACGAATGTATAGGTGCAGGCTTGAGGGCGTGGCCGAGCAGGCGATTTTCCAACGGCGGCATCAACGAAACGAGAAAAAGAAAAAAGACGCAGAGAAAAAAAAAATAAAAATCTGCGAGAACTCCTTCCTCTTCGCGTCCTCTGGCGCGCATCCTGCAGAGAGCCAATGTGAGAGTCAGATGAAGAGAGAATATGCGAGATGCAGAAATGGTTGCGGCGAAACAGAGAACGAAATGACGATGGAGGGAGAGTCGTCGACACGAACGAACGGGCGAGAGTCAGATGAAAATAAAAAAGTATAAAAAAAATACAAGAGAGACAGATATAGACAAAGAAGCGGGAGACGAAATGGGAGAAAGAGAGGAGAGAGAAAGAATGACACGAGGAAAAAGTTATAGATGCAATGTGTACGTATTACGCCCGTACACATCCCTTCATATGTGCATATACACACAGAGCACACATGTGTGAACGTTATCTCGGGGTACCCAGCACGCGTATACACACGTGTATGTGCGTAGAAACGTGTGTGTATAAATGAAAAGTATGCGTGGAGGAATATATAGGAATGATATGGCCGAAGAGAGAAAGTAAACGTATGCATAGATATAAAAGTGGGAGGAAGAGATGGCAGAGATATGTGGCTGGTGCATCGTGTGTGCAATATATGTATATGTGTGTGTGAGCAAGAGAGTGAAACGATGCATCTACATATCACTGGAGAATGTGGCCCGTGGGGCAAACGGGCGCTGCGATAGGGTGGGACAAAGGGGTAAAAATCATTGCGCGGTCCAGCCTCGAGGCTGATCGATGGTTGCTGCACTCACCCTCTTGCGCTCCTCTCATCGTCCACCCACCATTACCAACGTTTCCCGTCCTCGCAATGCCCTCTTCTTTTAACTCTTCTTCTCTCACTTACTCTCAATATTCTGGGTATCCAACTTTACTTGCCCCATACGATCTCGTCTCAATCTCAATGGTTCTTTCGCTGACCCTTCGTCCACTTTTTCTATGCACTTCACTCATACCAATATTTCATGTCAATATATGAACAGAGATGAATGTATTTGAGTTGAAATGTTCGTCTGGGGAATGTTCAGTTTTTAACTGATGATTGCAACATACTTCGCTGTAGATGTTCCTATTCTTATCGATGAGTGGTTTTTGCAAGATGGTGGATGACAAATTGTCATAATGGATTGATAATTGTCATGATACTGATGAAGAATTGGATCGTACAAAGTTGACTTCATCTTCGTGATTGATCTCCTCGAATTCGATTTCCAAAAACTTAACCAAAACTATCTTGAAATTCCCAATCAATTCCCAATTCTCGATATAATAAATCACTAGGAATGATTCGACGAATCAGATGATTGAGCCATGAATTGAATGGAACCTTCAGTTTCAGCATGAGACCAACTATGACTATGACACAATAAATGATGCTACTTTCCCATTCTGTCCTCTCTCAAAAATCTCGTGTTTCATTCAATGACTTCATGATGAATAAACATCGCATTTATTAACTCATCAAAGCCTGACTTGCTCATACCGTGAACCATGAGTTCGAACTTTATTCAAGTATAACCAGTGGTTGGCCAATTCTGAGTTTCAATTTCCACTGGGGTATATATAAATTCACTGATCCCTGGGGCTCACTGACTGGCCAGACGAAAAATGGCCGTAGCGTCCAGTGTGTTGCCTGGCTGATGTGGGTGTTTGATGACCTCGCGAGGCAACAGAGAGTGTTCAGAGAGACGGTTGGTGGAGGTAGTACGCGGCTACTGACCCCCCGCTAAAAGGGGTCGATTTGGAAAGGGCGGTTAGAGGCTGTGAGAGCAAGCACTACTACATGGTTATCGCAGTGCTCAGAGCGATAGAGAAAAATAGTCAGAGCGAGTGAGAGTGAAAGAGCGAAAGTGGGATGGAAAGAGAACCGGGAAAATCCCGGAGGAGTTGGGGTATACACGACACACACAGCCAGGATCAATGACGGCAAAATGATTTTGCCCGAAGCTTATATATATATAAACACGTAGATATAGATAGATATATACAAATATATATATGTATATAGAGAGAGGGTCTCGGGCGAATATATTTTTTGTGCACCGTTTGCGTCGTTGGTTATTTGTGTTTTTTTTTCTTCCCGTTTCAATTTTTTATTTATTCATTTTTTTTTTCGGGCGACGATATTTTTGCTTTTTTTTTGTGTTTGTCACGTTTTTATTTTAGTTTTCGCATGATGCTGCAGCAGGTTCAAGAGGGGTCAGTCTACATCATTTTCTGATGATGATGGTGGTACCAATATGTATATACATGAGCTCGCAAATTTATCGCATGAAGTATTCGCGCTGTGATGATGGTCTTTGATAAGTGCATACATATTGGTTGACATTATTATTAGCGAAACGAAAGGTACGCGATGGGATGTGAATTGTCAAGATTTATTCAACTATGTCGATAGAAAATTTCTACAAGTATCATGGACAATGTGGTATTGTAAATTTTAGTATGTACATGTATGGATAGCAGGGAATTTACAGTGAAATTGTGGGTGAACTGTTTTGAATTGTGAAAATCGAAAGATGAATGGAGAAATTCGTGTTCAAAGTATCTATTTATGTATGGATATGTGTGAGTGGATAGTTTTTGCAACGGTATATCATGCTCACATTTATAAATTCATATGCAGGATTCTCAATGTGTAGTAAACATGGAATTTCAAGCGCTTCCACCCGTACCACTGTTTATGTATGTGCATGGATATCATAAAACAATGCTCATCCTGAAGCATAATGTATTTATGACATATCGCTTGTTGACATAAATTATCAATAAAAACTCATGATAATGTCACTCATCCAGCACTGTGACAATTATATGATGAACCCTAATAGAACTGATTTCAATTTCATATTATCAATTAACTGTTTGAATTAATGCATGTCCAGATGTGTAAGTAGGTGAATTTCTCAAAAGAGCATATAGGAAATTAATTTTTTATAAACACCGGAAAATGAATTTTGATTATGAAGGGAATGCATTGAGAGAGAATGAAATATGGCGATGGTGACAAAATTGAAAGTTCATTGTTCAATAACAACAGTACACGTGACATTTTTCACGCTAAAATGACGCTGTTGATAGAGAATGATGAACACATTTCCCAATATTATCCATTGACTGAAACCGATTAAAATTTACTCGTGATTGAGAACAATCTAAAAATATGAATATCCGTCGAGAAATTCATCACATACACATGAAATTTTTTACACCGTGAAATGAACCCCGCTGTTCACATAAATACACGAGGATAATAATTTCGAATATGATCTTTTGTTACAATACATTTTTCTTCGTCGCTTTTGGAACAAAACGAAAATTGTCAATGGACAATGCAAGTGGGAAAAAAAGGACGCGAAATAGAATAAAAAGATATGGGATTTTCACAAGTTCAGATGGTAAAAAATGCCCACGGCCAAACTATTACAAACTACGTAGATGTATATATAAGAGAAGAACGACGACACGTTTCATCCGCCAATGATGCGCGTTCACGTCGTCGACCGGCGACGTTAATGATCACCCCCTGACTTTTTTAGTTTCTCCATCTCTGTATGTAATATATGCATTTGTGTATATATAAAAGTTGCTCTACCTCAACTCTCGTATACGATCTTCACGTTCAATCCACGTTGGGTATAGACAAAAAAACACACTTCATACTACGCGTACAATTTCTCGCACCCCCGTACAACGTCGAGGCGTCCTAAACGGATGCGCGTATGATAGAATTTCTTCCGTCATTAAGAAAGCCTTACAATATGTGAGTCTGTATGTGTATGTGTATATTTAGTTGCGAGAATATATTTCTAAGCATTCGTACGGGTGAAGTGAAACTATTGACGTGTGATATATACTCGGATGTAGTAATCGAGCATTGCGACGTTCTCTTTTTCTCGCTTTTTCTCCACTTGCATATATACATTCTTCATTTTTACTGTTTCTTTGAATGTCTCTACACCCTGACATGGTTGACGGTATATAAATATCATCCATTCAAGAAACATTAAACGAAAAAATTTTCTCCAACATTTCACATAATTTATATGGAGATGTAAATATTTCCCAGTATATTCTATTTCTCCAATAACTCTTTCTTCATTCATGATCCACATTGAAAATTAAAATTCTTTCATTCTACTTTAATTGATTTGAAATACATGCACGAAAAATTCATTTTCCAATGCGTATTGTGTTGATAGACTCAGCAACACAAACACTCTGACAGAGATAGCAATGACTACGATGACAAAGGTTGTGATACTGTTGCCTGTTTTTTTTTCTACTTCAACACAACCGCAAGGTATCTACATATACATTGAAAAGCATGTATGGCCATAAATATATCCATTGATATAGAAACCGCGATGGTACATTCCGTCCACGCGTGTTCACTGTTCATTTCGAGAATCGATGCACGTACAACTAATTTGCGCTCAGGTGATACAAAAACCATCCGAGATATAAATTTGTGCGCGTGCGAATATCTTTTCAATGTAAATACGAGAGAGAGCGCATAGAAAACGACTGTTCATGTGTCCCCAACTTACAATGCCCATACATATATATTTGAATGACTATAGACCACATAGAGCACTGTGGCAAAAGCCTGACCTGCCTCAACCGCAAATGCGTATATATGAAAAATAAAAACTCGCGTTTGGGAAGCAAATAATCATTGATAAAAAAAAGAAAGAAAGAACAAACAAAAATGAAAATAGAAACGAAACCTTTGCTAGATGTTGAAGGTTCACCATAGAGTTGGCGTGTGTATATAAATGTGAAGGGAGGGAGACTGCGTACGAATGCTTGGCTAGGTCATTGAATGTACGTAAAAAAAGCAGCAGGAATGATTGAAAAGCCAATGACTATGACCTCTCATTCTCCCTTTTTACGCAACTCTCTTCGCCCTCAACAAGCACATGAGGGTATTTCGAAGGGTAGAGGAATTGAACGGTCGTTATACGCGGGGATATAGGGAGTCATCAAATGACCATATTCTCATATCCTGGTTCCTCTTTTTTCTCTACCACTTTCCAGCGAAAAGCCTACCAACTATTTGTGCTTATATCACACACACATGTACTCCATGCATCCGTCTGAGCGCTTCCATGATGATTTTCTTCCTGAAAACTAATTGACTAACAACCAAATGAGAAAATATCCCTCGCTTTTTGCGCTGCTTCAACCATTTTGCTCATCTCCAACTGCCACTCTTTTGTTTATATATGAAACGCGCACATGGACTCCATCGACCATGTTCATGATGTTACATGATCCGTTTTTTTCCCATTCTTTGGACTTTCGTCACCGTTTTGAACACATTTCAAGAATGTATGGTGTAATTTTCTCAGAAAATGTTTTGTTACTTTCGTGATTAACACTTGGAGAATTTTCTTTAATTGGCAAAAATGAGTGACGAGAAAATTTCTGCTATTGAACGGGTTAATCAATTAGATAAAGATAGAATGATCCGAATATCTATATCTGTATGCAAATACATAACTGGCCATGCAATAGTGTGGATATTCACAGGTATACAGACGAATACATACATATATCAGAGAAAAGGGTCTTTACACTCAATATATATTCATATAGAATGACTTTGAAGCCACTCGATCGTCTGTGCAGCCCCCTTTGAGTCTCCAACGCCGCGCGACTTTCCATCAACCGTGAAATGCGATTGTTCTTCGACTCCATTTCTGTCATTGTGAATGAAATGTGGATTGATTAAGGACGAGGAGAAAAAAAATAAAAAAGAAATTGAAAACGGGGGAAAAAATTCAATCTGTACTGGGATTTTAATAGCAATGAGATGGACTTCATGGTTGAGAGTTCATTAACTGACTAACTAATTGAAGCGTTTTACAGTCGACTCAACTTCTACAAATTCTGACGAAAATTTCACCAATCATCATCTGTAGTCAATTCATGTTGGTTATGCGCGGTATTTCAAAGTCCTCTTTCAACAGACATTCACATCATTAATTTTTATGGACACAGCTATTAAAGTCATCGAGACAATGATGATTAGGACGTCAATATAAATGCAATACTAACGTCTGTATATAGATTGCAATTTTAATTTGTATACGTACATATGTTTGTTGTGTATGTTGGTGTGGAGCACTATGTGAAGGAGGCGGACACGTGAAATACTCGCGGCATTGACTACACCGAAAAGTTTCTCGCGGGCCTTCGTGATAGAATGATAGACGTTTGTTGGCAAAAGAAAAATGCAAGATTCACTGCAGTCACGAAATGGCAAATTGGAGTTTGAACTTATATTCCCTTCTCGTACCCAATGATAGTACACATAGCATATATACATGGTTGTATTGAAACAAGTTTGGGGTAGGTTGGGTTGAGTTTTGTTAATACAGAGTTGCATACGTACGTATTCGAATATGTAGTGAATGGATGGAATTACTGAATCCAGCTTTAATATTATCAATTGGAGAGAAAATTTTTTTTCCACGCAAGAGATATGCTTCGATTGAGATAAATTTCAATTTTCGCGTTGGGTTTTGGACTAGTTGAATTATTCATCAACTCACCAAATTGATTTTAAATATTTGTCTAGTATATGGAAGGACTCATGCAACAACAGAACATTCTAGTGTGGATGAAAATTGGAAAAAATGTCAATGTGATATTTTTTTTGAAAAAATTTGCCAATGCTATAATTTGAGAAGTTGAAACATAATCTTTTTCATGTGCCCAATATTTTTTTTTTTCCTTTTTATCAGAGTTTTTCAATTCAATGACTTTTGAGATCAACGTGTTGGCGTATATAGATAAGTTGGAAATGTAAACGACTCAAAGTCACGTGCTAAGCATTACGTTTGTTTTATCGATTTTTGTGTAACTTTAAAAAATCTTAATGTGGCTTTTGGATATGGGCAAGGGAAAGTTTAAATTGAACGCGGCATTGAGGGAGTTCGAATGTAGTGAGTGAGAAGAGAGCGGAGTATGTGAGCGAGGAGGAAGAGGATATAAAGGGTGAGAGTATGTGTAAGATATATAGAAGGTAAAAACAAAGATAGATACATGAAGAGAGTTAAAGGTATATTCCTATTCAACGAGCATCAGCAAGATACACATGTATGAATGTGTATGGGAAACACCTCGACTCATATGCGAGTGTCGGCTGGAATCATTGTAATGAAGGTGAGTTAGGGCATGAAGTGTATCCATATACGTATGAGTTTTGAGAGGGAGAAGTTGAGGGTGAGAAAAGAGAGGGAGGGAGCCGCATGCGTGCAGAACTACGAACGAAACACATGCAAGCTTTTGATAAGCTTTGGTAACACATACGCCAAGTGAACCATTCGAAAGCCTCTCGCCTCACTTACATATTCTCCCGTTTCTACACGTCTCACAATATATATTTTATGCGATTTCCATGCAGTACGCTCACCCAGTTCAATGGACATTTTTTGTTGCCTACCTATGTGCGATATACTACTAATAAGATGAATGCATGAAGAAATATGAACGCTTTGATATTAATCATCCGAGGAGTTGAATTAAAAATCTTAATTATATCATTTGAATGAAATGCGAATGAGACTCATTTCCATTGGGGTAAATATCGCATTACGAAATCATTAAATTCATTTGGATTTTTGTGATATTATCGACGTAATTTTGAAAATGATAATGCGAACAATTCCATCATGTAACGTCATTTAATATTATTATTCATAATCGATGAATAATTCATTTAGTTGTCTCGTAGTCTCAATATGCACACACAAAGTAGAAAATTAAACAAGAAATGCATATGACATTCAATGGTTGATGTTCTTTCATAAATCTGTACAGATCTCCTTAATTTATTTCATTTTCTGTTTTATTTCACTCTTCATTTTTTTTCCGTCCTGTTTCCTTTTTCTTTTGCTTCTACTTCTTCTTATGCGTTCCCTCACCCTGGTCCACTTGTTCTCCCTCGTTGAATATATGGGATATCGTGCAAGCATGATTCCCCTTAGGTCGCATCAAGTATAAGGGTTGCAATGGGCAAGTATGGGCTGAGAGGGATGGTTAGAATCAGTGCACCTCCTTCCTTCTTCTCTTCTCAACGTCTCAGTACACTCGTCGTCGTCGTTGTCGCCGTACAGTCGGTTTCCCACCACTGGGGAAAACCTTGAAACTCGAGTATATTTATATATTGTAAGCACCAAACCCACGTTCCGTTCGCTCATTCTCTTTGCTTATTTATTTCTCCATTTGAATTTTATTATCGTACGCAGCCGCATTTTCGCAATACCGGATCTCTTCACCCCCGTTTACAGATCTTCTTAGTGTATTATATGAGGATGCATATATATATGTGAATTCCGAGGGATTCAGAGAGGGTCACGACCAGTGGGAGAGTGCCTGAAAATGCCACTGAAAAGTTTCTAGGAAAAAAAATAAAAAATCGCGCTAAAATAAATCTTTTATGCTAGTAGCAAACACGAACTGCATTTTTGTTTCATTTGTCCTATTCTTATACGTTTGTCTATGTGCATCTACCATTTGTTATTACATTTTTTCGCTTTTCTTTTTATTCCCTATTTTTCTACCTCTTTGTTTCATTTGTTACATTCATATATAGTTTATAGAACATACTCGAAAGTTGTTTTGATATTTTGTGTACTTTCAAGTGAGATAATGGAAGGAACTGGAAAATTTTAATTGCGACATTTCAATTGCATAACAAATAAAATTATAATTTAAAACGTCGTAAAGAAGAATGATGATTTTGGGATATTTATTAATATTATCTTTGATTGTTACTTGTAGATATTATGAAGATATTAACATATTGATGCACATGTATACCAGGGTTCATATGAGTGAAGAATATGAACGACGTCGTCGTTCATTTGTATATCACTCTCATGATAATAATCGAATATTGAAGCCGCGAGGTGTAATTTCCCCGATGAATTTTTTAATACAGAAACCTCAATTGATAGCGAGGTGAGAGTAAAAATAAAAATGTGATAATGAATGGGAGTAGAGGGAAGAAAAAAAATCACAACTAGAGAGAAGCGATGAGAAATAAAATGAAAAATTTGTGGGAGAAGCGTGAAGGGAGTAAACGATAGAGAGAAAATCTGGAGGAAGACGTTGAGATATGAATAAGAGGATACATGAGCAAGCAAGAATGGAGAAAAATCAACGGGGAGAGTACGAGAAAGAGAAAAGAAGGGATAAATCTGTATATTGTAGAGTAGGGGAAAAGAAGGAGTTCTCGGATTCCCCGACTGACTCTATACTCGCTCGACGACCTCGCATCCGACGAGTTTTGCATTGCTCACAAAATGAGAATGAGGAAAGAGAAACCTGGATGAGACGAATGGGGAGTGGAGCGCCGGAGAAGGAAAGAGTTAAGAGTTGGTCTGGGTGACGACGGAGGGTAGCTGCTGGTGAGTAGAGTGAGATGAGAGGCGCAAGTATAGAGGGTGGTTGGATCGGAGGGTGGTCGGGCAAACTCTCTTGGTTTCTCTCTACAGTTGGAGAAGGTTTATGTACATATATATATTTGAATGTATGGCTGATGAGGAGGCTGCGTTGCAATGATATCGATTCCAATGCTCCTTACTAGACGCAGTTGGTTAGGGTAGGCAACCCCTTACTTTCCTCTTTTTTTTTTATTTCTTTTCCTCCATCTCCGTAATTCGAAACCACCACCAACATCGGCAGCCACCGCGCGTGTCTCACACCACAATGTTTTTTGCTGTATAGTACACGGTTATATTTCTTTTCCGAATCCCACCGATTTTATCTTAATAGTCCACTTGGTAAACTTTTAATTTCGCATAAACCTATCAATTTTCCTTGTCCGATCATTCTTTGCAATCCATCTCTTATCATTATATTCGATTCGGTCATTTTCACAAGTGACAATTCATTCATTCTAGTGAATCAACGAATCGGTCGATTGGATAATCACAAATTTTACAACTCTGTACAAATATTCAACTGTGAAAAATGATGAACAATTATGAGCATAAGAAAATATTAATCTGAAATATGTAGAATTTACCAAAAAAACATGAAAATGTACACAAATTTTATTAATACAAGTAACGTAAGTGCCATGATTGAATTTCATTTTTTAATTTCTCATGATTTTCCAAAGGGGTCATATGCCCACTTCCACCCTGCAAGGTACTGCAACATAATCTCTTCCATATATATTCACTAGATACATAGAATAAAAATGCTTGCAGGGGATATTGTTTGTATGTGAATAAGCAAAAGAAGATTAAATATAGGAGTGCAAGAGAGCAGGAAGAAAAGAAAAAGCGATAAAAAGAGAAAAGAAACGGGAAAGATGAAAAAAAAAAGAGAGATCGATGTGAAATTGCAGCAGGGTTTGCTGGAAGGCGAGAGGAGTGATGTACACACACATATATCTATATTGAGGTAGTAGATCGCCTGATTACTCTGCGCGCGGTTTTCGTCTTTCGTCGTCGCCGTCTGTCTTTCCGTCTTTATACCAACCGGCTCGCGGGCATCACTCCCCCGAGTCACCACTTGACAGTGTCGCTCTCTCTGCGCGTTCTCATGTCGTCTCTTTCTGCATCATCGTGCCTGATGCGACCTCATGAAATTTCAACGGAATAAAAATCGACAAGTTAAAACCAGAAAGAGAGAGAGAGACGGAGAAAGAGAGAGGAAGAGAGAAACACAGTTGAGAAAAAAAATGAATTGCGGGAAGAACGGGAGAGAGATAGCGAAGTTATTCCCTTTCCGCTCTTCGTTTAATTGATTTCTTAAGACCCGAAGGGGCTTCGTGGACTTGCTGCCGATTCAACTACCGATGCATTTTTTTCCCTACTCCTCAACTACACCATCGGCATCACAGTCGTCTAGATATATACATGTATTTGGTTTTCCCCCCTACCTTCATTCTTATATTCGTCGAGTATATTTCTCCTCTTCCACCTCTCACACTATGCATCTCACGTTTATTCCCGTTTACTTCCTCGCTCCAACACTTTTTTGTCTTTGTTTCTTCTTATTCTTCTCAACAAGTCTATCTGCACAGTATACGACGCAGAAAAATGAAGAAAAAACGTACAGAAATATAAAAAGATCGAGGGAGAAATAGAGAGTTGCGAATGGAGAAAGAGAAAATGAGTAAGGGAGAGAGAGAGGGAGAGAGAGAAAGTGAGGTGCAAGGCTGCGCCCGAGGGGGTGGCCGTGTGGTCGTCAAGGGGTGATAGAGACTGAGGTGATATAGTAGGTCGGTAGGGGGAGTGAATGCAAGATATTGCAGCCCCGCGGGACACACCGGGAACGTAATCTCCACGACGAAGCTCCGAGACGTATTATAATCCTCGTTGAGTTGCTGATATATGTATATATACTTGTTTTTAAAGAGGTATAGGTGGTATATTATGGAGAATGTGTATGTATATATATTCGAACAGAAGTCATTCGTTAACTTTCTTTTTTTTGCTACGTTTTTTCATTTTGTTTTATTTCCTCATTCCTTTTCTTTTCCTCGCACATGAATGGCCCATTCTCCTTGGTCTGTCTCTATAGGCAAGTCGTATCTGCAACGATTACCACACTCTTTCACCTATACAAACTTCAATATCACTACGTAGATTTATGTGGTTCAATTTTTTGTTGTTTTTTAGTTTCCTCGATTTTTTTGTTCTGTTCAAGTGGTAATTTTGTACCCAGTTGTATTATGTGAAAGGAATTTTGGTTGAGTGAAATCGTGAACTTCAGGTTTGAGTATTATAACAACGAAGATAAATCATATTCACTTTAGAATAAATCCTGTGTAGTGATATTGTTACGGATGAACTCGAATTGTAAAGAAATTATCGGGTTGCGATATAAGATTTTGTGTTGTATGATAATGTTGCTTTATCGGATCTCAAGAAGGGGATTTGAGAGGGGAAGACATGATTATAAATATAAAAATTCTGGAATATGTATAAGGGGCAAAGAAGAGGGGTGTAAATGAGAAGTGAAAGGACGAGTGAAAGCGTCGTAGATATGGTGACAAGAAGAAATAATTATTCAGTGTGAAAGAATGAGAAAGAATTGGGGAGAGAAATAAAAATGAAAGTGGAGAAGATTGAGAAATAGTGGGAGAAGAAGGGGGAACGAGGGTAGAGAATGAGTGGAAATGAAAGAAATTGAAATCACCTTCCTTAAAATATCCTTGTGTGGAACCAGTGCAGGGATTGCTTCTCCCCATGCTATTTCTTATGCTCTATCCCTTTCTCGTTGTCGACGATGTTGTGATTTTTTTTACCACATCTCGTCCCATTCGTAGGGCGAAAAATTCATAATGAAGAATGCACACAAATGTTCTTATCCATGCATACCAATTCCACGTCTCTGGAATTAATTTTCTATGAATAAGTAATAAAACAGAATAATATTTACGTTCAAGGATATGAGTTTTAATTGTTTGACATGAAAAATCAAATAATATTTCGACCCATATGATTTATATTCATATTGGAAATATATTTGCAACTATAAATGTGACACAGGAATCGATTTACCTGTCAATATTTCCAAGATGGATTATAGATACAACAATAGAAAACAATTTTTCGTAAAAAGCATAATCAACTACACATTGAAAAATATTTCTTGTCATAGAGTTCGTTTTTCGTTATCCCCGTATATCTCATCAAGTGAATACACATTCGCATACATATACACATCTATACACATATTTTTAGTATATGAGTATGACATAGAGAACATGGGCGAATGAAAAAGAAGGAGAAAAATAATAAAAATAGGGGGACCACGCTAAGAACAAAGACTGCAAGTATAAGGCGCATTGGAAGGGTGATGGACGAGGCTTTTTATAAGGGTGTGGGTGGTGCATATAAGATGGGCGACGTACAATGCACGCACCCTCACGCGCGTAGCGCACTCGAGTCGTCTCCTCAAGCAATGCTGTACGACGATGCGAAGGGAGTCATGAAGCTGCGCCGACGACGGCGACAACGTCTTTGTATATATCTATATATATGCGATGAGGAGGAACGTAAAAAAGATTCCGAAAACTCAGCCGCTCAATACAACAACCTCCCGCGTATATATTTTTGTTCTTCCCTTCCAGACAAACCCCTTACATCGTGGCGTCTCGTTGAGTTCACTTGTTCCGCTCTTTCTCTTTTTTCTCTTGGTACTCACAAATGTTTTAAAAGCATCGCCCAACAATTTTTCAGACTTCTTATTTTTTCCTCCCCCAAGTGCACCATGTTCTAACACCACCAGGCACATATACACACGTTTATATACACCACTACAAGTCCATTTTGAAACCTGATGAAAGATACCAACTAGTTATATATTGTTCAGAAGAAAAAAAATATTGAGGTCGAGATATTTTATTTATTTCTCTTTCTGTTGCCAACAATTTTTTCATGATCATGACATTACCTAGTGAAAGAAAATATTAAATTTATCCATGTTTTTCTTCTACGTTGGAGATTCAAGTGCTTGTTATATTTATATCTATGCATGTGTGATGATGTCACCAAGGTATCATATTCATCTCCTTCACTCTCTGTTGGATTTCTTTCGCATCGCATACAGGCCCTTGCTACTCACCAACAGGAAAAGATCCCATATGAGATCCTTGAGCAACGAGTTGTACATAACATCGTCATCATCATCATTATCATGATCATAATGATCATCACCATTCTCGACGTGAGTGTATGTGTATATTTATAGGGACAATAAGGGCGGACCTTATTCTTACGCCACTTTACGTCACCAAGATTCAAGGCATACATACCCAAGACCTCTTGTCTCACTTCGCTAGAGAGTTTCACTGTGCTGCCAAGTATAACGGAAATATGATAATTCGTTGCTTCCCTATCACTTCATGAGTGGAGTTACTTTAATATAATTAATGTTGACCTGTACCCTCTATTTGTATTAAAGCCGTGAATTTTCACTTGCTGTCACCCGTGTTTCTAGAGAATACAAAAGAAGAAAACACAAGAAAAAAAAATAGATAAATTGAAAAGAACAAACGATTCACTGTCAGCTTCGTTTATTCGACTTTGTTCTTTTCTTAGATCTCTAAACTCTCACCTTTCTATTTTTCTCTTTATTTTTTCTTCATTTTTCATTGCCATAGTATGTCTTGTTTGGGGGGATAAAATAAACCTTGTTCTTACTTGATTCAGAAGTCTTCATTCACCCCGTTCTTGTTCTTTCACAGCCGTCGTGTCGACAAGACAATTTCCTATCCCCTTCTGTGAAATAACAGAAGAAAATAAAAAAGACTGGGATAAGACTGGAAAATATCAGACAAAACTGTTGAATTGAACAAAGAGGAAATCTTGAATGGGATATTATCCAATCAGACAAAAAAGGGTGAAACAAAAATAATAATTGACCAATTGTTTGAAAAAATTCGGCATCATATTAAAGGGTGGAAATGAATCTTAACGTTGTTTCAGTATTAGAAATCTTTTTTTCCTTAGCGATTGGCTGGACTTTCAATTTATTGAGAGAACATTTTCCTAAGTCTCAGAGATATTCTCATGAGTACAAGTAATTCCTCCATTTCCATACGTGTGCTCCTCATTGGTGGAAGTACTACTTACAGACGAATCTACGTGGTAACTTGCATATCACTTACTTATGACTGAAAAGAAGACAAAAGTGTGAAACAGAAAAGAAGAAAGATGAGTGTTTGTATTTATATGCAAGTATATGTCGCAATTGCGAATGTTTTGTTTTTTCCTTTATATCTGTCTTTCTTGTATTATCCCGCCTTATGATGCAAACAGAAACGTGCACTCAGCGTCATCAGAAGTATATAAGCTCTTTCTTGTTCTTGATGCGCGTTGGACAATGGCGAGAAAGCGCGCACATTCGTCCCACGTTCCCTCCACCATCACTCATTTTCTCATATCATCCCCTTCTTATTCATCTTCTACTTGTTCTTATTGTTCTCGCCCTCGACCAGTGTATCGCGCCGTCTTTTTCTTTTATATTACAAACTATCTTTCTCGATTTTTCAGTGAATCGCACGGTTACGGGACCTGCGAATGTGAATGAAGGAGCGAGACAACGTCAACAGAAGAAATGAAATATATATATACGTAGTGTGCAAGTCTTGTGAATGTTTTTTCGCCTGAAAAGCTTACAAAAAGTAGCATGAGAGCTCACCGAGGCAAAGTGAGAGACGTTGGCGCGAGCCTCGCAGAAGGTATCTTTTTTTCTTTCAGTTGCCGCCCTCGGGTGGGATAAGCAAAGGATTTGAAAATAATGAAAGGAAGAAACGCAACTGTGTCTATACACAACTTCCCTATACCCTCGCACTCGAATTCTTTTTCTTCTCTTCCACTTCTCCATAGCCGCGCTGTCAATGACAAGCCGCTTCATCTATATATCTATATTGCGGTACCTATATTGAGAAATTATTGAAATAAAGATACCAAGTGGTTACTCAATCCGATCTTTCTTAATCGCTCAAACAAGTGCACGAACGAATTTATACGAATTGAAATCTTGATCTTCCACTTCAGCATTACTTCAACTGATTCTGTACTTTCAACGCTGCCATAGATTTGGACTTGATGGAATGATAGAAAAATTTATTTCTTTCTCCTCCCTCTTCATTTTCCTGATTCATCACTTCTCATCCCCAATAACTTATGAAAATTCATCACACCGCAATTCTCCTACCATAATAAAACACAGATACGTGAGTGTCATTTGATTAATTAGATATTCCCTCCACTGACATCAACATGTCTATTCTCAAAGTAATATCACTCATGCATGTTGTAATACGCAACGTGATTATTAATAATTCCCGTATGTACATAAATGTGCACGCAACGATGATGAATTTAATAGAATAGAAAACAAATAAATAAAGGAGAAAGACAATAAAAAATAACAACAATATATGAAAAAGAGAGCAAACGAGTAAAGAAGTGCCGGAAGTGTGTGCCCACTGGACCAAGTATCCTTAGTGGAAGCATCCACTTTTCCAGAGGAAACCACTGCTCTTTCGGTAGCGAGACTGGATCGAGGCAGAATGGTAGAGTTAGTACGAGTAATATCCATATGTATAGAGTCACATAGTGACGAATGTGCGTATATGTATGTGGAAGAGAAAGGAGCGAGATGGAGAGCGATTGGGAAAAAATGGAGGAAAAAGAATGTGCGACAAAGAACGAGTGGGAGAGGCGTTGTACCAAGGGGACATGCGGAACGATATACCTGTGCGACTGTCCGTCGTCCGGACGTCCGTTGTTTTGTTACAATCACGCGTGGTATCGGCAGGTCATATACTCATCATGTCTATGTATTTGTGTGTATATATTTTTGTTTATGCCGTCTCATACCACCACTTCTATTCAGGATGTTGAATATGTGTACATTCATGTATACTTATATGTATGAAAAGCAAATATAAAATATATTGAGCTTAGACCCAACCCGAAGGCGGACACACGCTGTAGCACACTCGTTCAAGAGGCGCGGGACAATCAAGTTCCGGTTTTACCGACATTGTTCTCATGTAAAACTCTTCCGGAAATCACTTCTTAATTGTTCAAATATATAGATTTGTATTTGTGTGTGAGTGGGTGTGTATGTTGAGAAGTG
The DNA here is from genome assembly GCA_018881525.1 of Meteorus sp. PSUC_FEM 10030008. NCBI lineage: Eukaryota > Metazoa > Arthropoda > Insecta > Hymenoptera > Braconidae > Meteorus > Meteorus sp. PSUC_FEM 10030008. The sequence continues at coordinate 29,852 of JABMBR010008395.1, read as the reverse complement.
TCGTATGACTGGACGAACATTTTCCCCTCATGTGCTGACTGACAATCGATTTTTATATCACTTTTTTATGAGTTTATATGATTGTGATATTATGTTAAACAGTATTCCAACATATCGATTTACAAGTTCAACTTAATTGACATGTTATGCAGCGAGAATTTTTTATAGGTGTCTATTGTTTATGGAGAGTTCATTTCCAGTTTTTATAATATGCGAAGATGATGTTTTTATTCGGGAAATGGGAGATATCTGTCTTCATTGACTGTTCATTTTTCCATGGCTCACTATCAGATACTGAAGTTCTTGAAAACCATTGGATGATGAAGGTTAAAAAAACGGGCGTTGATACAGAAACCAGAAGAGAATGTTGAGCATCAATTTGTTTTTACAACATCGTTCATGCGCGAATATCATTCAATAAGCATGAGCTTTCCTCCTTTTTCGTATATGTAATCACAATTGTATATTTTTCATATAATTTGCCACTCGTACACGTGTGCATGAGGAGATCGTTGAAAAAATTATATATCATTGTGTTTCAAATCGTAAAGAGGTCGTTGACAATACGTTCTACGCATCTATATTTTATATTTATGTATATATACATTATAGCTCTTATTGTAGGTTCTTTCTATATGGTCACTCTATCATTAAGACATACCACACTGGGTATAACTTGCAGCATTGTGAAGTATATACAGTTGCAGTGGAGTTACATACATCGCCAATCAAATATTAAATCTGTTCGTAAACTTATATGTCTCTGAAGACAAGTTTGTTATTGATCGTCAAACACATTTTGCCTGTGCCACTAACACCTCAAGGCTCTTTCACAAAGTGTCATTTTTTATTTATTATTCCACATCTTTCTGTCCAGTTTTCCTTTTATTTCATATTTCGATGTGTTATGTCATTTTCAATTTGTTGTGGTTAGGCAATAAATCTGGCTGTGAAATAAACTCGGGGGTTGTAAGAAGAGAGAGCGAATCTCCAACGATCATAACACGTTTATGCACAGATACATAACGAGTGAACGCTTGCCTCAGTCAACAAACTCGTTATAAAAATATTTTTATCGTCTCTGATGGTGAACAAAAAAAAAATAGATGGGGAGTATAGAAAAAAATGAAACAAAAATACATGAAACTTTGTGTTGTATATTGCTACGCAGTTGATGTTGTTGCTCACTTCTTCGTCGTTACCTTTGGCATATATCAAACTATGCATTTCATACTTTACTTGAAATATTGTATGAGTATGTATATGTTACTCATATATCTAGAAAGTAGCATTGATTCGGCGACAACAAGTCGTTATATTGTCTCAGAAAAATTGGTAAAAAGTTATTGAAACAACTGCATTATTCTCACCACTGCACTTGTACTCTATCTTCTTTTCTCTTCATATATTTTGAACAATCCAAAACTTCTGATATAAATATTACTTGAGAACGAATTGAAAAATTGTTCTTGAACTGAAAAGGAAGCAGGCATAATTCAAAGTGAGAAATTATATTCGATGTATATACTTTTTTCCTATGTATTTTCTAATCATTTTACTGATCTTCATCGAGTACAGATTCAATATTTTTGTTATCCAAATGATCAACCAGCGATCATACAAACTGAAATGAACGTTTACTCACTGTACAACCACGTAGGATTCCAATTGTTGAAGAAGCAGATATTTATGCTAATTAGAGGACTATACAACATTGTGATTGAGTACGTGAAATGAGTAGAACAGAATTCCAATTTTAATTAGATCGGAAAATATTTTAATGATGAATATGAAAGAACGAGAGACACCCTGTATCTATACGACCGATAAAATATGCCAAGTGCAATTGCTGCACTTTCATCTTGGTCTTCAAGGCTACAACTCAAGAGCACATATACATAGGACACATAAGTACGATCATTAAGTAAATCTTCATAGGATGTCATCGTCGTCGTCGTCGTTGTCGTCATCTTCTGAAGGTGGGATTCATGAAGGGGTTTTGCCATGCGACGAAGCAGTGAGAGGGGAATTTTTCCGAGGAGGGGTAACTCAAGACGAGTCTAAGTGAGTCTTCCGGTGGATGGGCAATGATAGTCCTGAGAACTGAGCCGACCCCCGGATATGTGTTACGTATGCACATAGACTGCTAATACATCCCATGCGCGATATATAGTTGAATCTTCTTCGTTGGTATGTCACAACATCGTCATTACGCGACATCTCTGTATTTATCAATGCACATATACATAAATATAAATGCGCAGTGAGTGTAGAGAGAGCAGGAGAAAGGAACTATCTCAGACATCTCGTCAATTGCAACGTTATTACTCGCATCTCTCTTTAATGAAACTGGTCATTAAGATCATATTCACCAAGACAGATTCCAAGTGAAAACATTTCCATTAATCATAACTGACTACACATATTCACGTTGATATTAAGAATTTTTACCATTAAATTTTCATATGTTCACAAGTCATTGATATAAAATGAATGTTGTGCTATGACGCAGAATGATTTAAGGACGTACACTTCCATGAAATAAAAATAAATATTCACATGTTTACGCAATTTGATTTCAATAAAACGAATTTTCTGGCGCATTTTCAAGTTTTCATATTGTTTTGCAGTGGTTTTGTGATTTCAATTAGTTTGTTCTCACAAACTTAATTTGATGTGTTCATGTAAGGAACATATCAGAACAGCTCCTTATGAAAATAAAATTGTTGTAGGCTTTCATGTTTGTCATATTGGTGTTTTCGTACTCTCAAGATGTGGATTATTTCATAGATGAGAAGGGTTGACGTGATATTGCGTGACAACAACTAACAATGTGGTTAGCCATTTACTGATTCGGAAGTGACATTAAATCAGTATATAGCACGATAGTGCCGCACATGCGGTGTATAATCATTACAAACCCGCGCGACGAGTTTCTCGCTCTTTCTCTTCCACTTCCACTTAAACATCAATCCATCTCTCTTCGTCCCCATTCACGGTTTCATTCCATCATTTTCCTCTCTTTCATGTCCTCTTTCTTTATTCATTCACAATACATTCGTGTATCTTTATATTTCGTGTATGCTCATCCACCTCACTCATTTAGGAGACGAGGTCCACTAACTGCGTGTGTTAATAAACACCACCCAGGAAAAGTGACATGACCACGTGCTCTGCCACTGTCTCAGGCATGCAAAGGCATCGTCAACAGTTGGCCGAATGCTCATGCGGTTACTCGGGTGTATCGCCTTCCGTAGCTTTGTCATCAAGTTCCGGATCTGTACGGCGTTGCCCCTCTTATTTCTACACATTGATGTATACCTGATGGATTTGTATTTTACCTCCGTTTATTTTCTCATCATCAAACTCTCTCTCTCTACGATTTTTTGCGCCAATTATTGCCCTTTCCGTTCATCTATTCACAATTTAAATTAACTTACTTACAAAAAAAATCTTCCATCTTTTGTCGGATGAAATTTGGAAAAAAAAAAGGAATCGTGTGTTTTCATTCCGTTTTGGACAATATTCCACAGTCATGAATATCGCCTGATAAACAGATGAGAACAATGATGATGAGAACGGAAAGGTTCAGGAATAGTTGAGAGTGAAATTGATGTTCATTGCGTTATAGAAAGTATCTTGCATGGAAAGCATCATTCATATTGCATTTTTGTGTTGACCAGTGTTGGTGGCGAGCAGCCGTCTGCACTTTAAATAACAAGTCCATATGTGGACTGTACGTAGATATATAGTACGTATCTATATATATATAGATGTATTCCACTGAGCTTGAGGGTGCGGAGACGCTGCCGGGTGGGCTTGGATGCCACTTGAAGTGTGCTCACCGTTTCCCTTATTCCTTCAATCAACGTCAGCTGGGGAGGCAAGTGTAGTGTGTACACTAGGCAAATACTCGCATGCTCCGCAATAGTGCATTGCACAGAGACCAATGATTACAGCATCATCCGTACGTTGAGAATACATGTATACATATATATACATACAGAAGATGATGATGATCACAATGATGCTGATGATGATGATGATGGTAATGATGACTGGAGATGAAGAAGGGTGAGGGTTGTGACTAGATGCAATTTTTTATATCTCTTGGAAATTTCATACAATCGATTGTTGCAGTCAGCTTTTTTTGTAATGAGAACAATGGGAAAGTTTTACAAGCTCAAATCGTTCTGCTGAAAACTGGAGGTCTTGAGAAATAATTTGCCATTTGGTTTTGTGCCAATTATCCATATGCTGGAGTTTATAATTTGTGAATTCGTATGCTCATGTTTATTTGTCACAATTTATCCTTGTTTTATTCTATTTTAATTTGCCATGTTGTTTTATGTCTCCCACAAAAACAAACACGCTCATTCTTATTCTTTTTCTTCTTCTTCATTTCCATTCATTACTCACCATAATCGCAGGAATAAAACAGAAAATATAATTTAAAGTAGGAAGGAAGAAATATATACCGGATACGATGTTGTTACCCATGCATCATAGGTCATCTAAACGAGCTGTTTAGACGACTTCAAGTTAACCCAAATTGACTCAATTGAATTAAACCGCGCCGAGGCTCATCCGACACTTGGGAACATGCGTCAGTTGTACTCTTCCCCGCGTTCGCGTATCAAACATGTATGTGCGAATACGTTACGTATATTCGCTTGCATGACGATATATGGACGCAAGTTGACACTCATTTTGCTTCTCATGCAAATTATCATCGTGAGTTTTCAGTAGTTAGTGCATTGCTTCTACACATGACGCCACATCTCTTTACACAGTATTCAGTTTTTTCCCTTCACTACCATACTTTTATTATCCTTCGTGAATGCAGACAATTTAATAATTATTTCGTATATACATGGTGGCGCTTGTAATTAATCCATCTCATACACATTCGCTCAACTCTTCATCTCATGACCTGAATGAAATTTTTTTTTCAACAGATAAAATTCAAAACATTGTTGATAATTGCAATGTTTACAAATAAAATATGGTTTCTCACTTGCTTTCTATCTCATCAATAGATTAGATATGACAATCCCCCATGAGTTGCTTAATCATCGCTCAGTTGCATCTGTTTGCCGAACCGCACGGAAGTAAGTAGGGAAGAATAGTCAGGAGTGTGAGCAAAAAAATAACAACACAGAGCAAAATGGATGGTATGGAAGTTGCCGACGGGGTGTCGAGATTGGAGTGTCCGCTTCTTGGATGACCGGAGGTTCTATCCGGAGTAACACAGTGCGCTTCGTCATATCTCGTCCGATATCATCACTCGTTTTCCTTTCTCTTGCTCTCTCTTCCACTCATTCCCGCGATCATGAGCATTTTATCCGTCTCTGTTGCTCCCTCTTCTAAATGTCACGTATTTCATATACATGCGCATATGCGTATAGTCAAGTGTGGAGATTGAAGTGTCCGTTCCTTGGACCCTCTGATCTCTATATGCTTCGTAACTTCTCCATCTGGCTACCAATCGTTTTCACTATCTCTCACTCTCTATAATTTTTTCTCACTCACTCTTTCGCGACAGATACGAAACGCTCTTCTCGTATATGGATCGTCGGAAGTCACCTTCCTCATTATCATACCAACTAACCCAACTCGCCCAGCACTCGGACACAGCCTTCATCCTGTGCCCTAGTCACTTACGGTTACTGACGTTGGGTGATCAACCCAAGAGTTTTACCCACTATCAAGGTTTCAATGATAATGTGACGACAGTTGATTGTAGATAAACGCGAGAACCTCTGTCATGGGGGACAAGACGCAAGTCCATTACACTCAATCATGAACCGTGATTGGCTCAAACGATTGAACCACGCATCGCATCGCATCACGACAGACTGAGTATATGTACGCAGATTATAGACAAACTTTGACATCGCATTCATTGTCTCTATCTCCAAGACTATGCACTCGCTTGTCTTCAATTCATCCCAACCTATCCGTTTATAAACTCCCATATGGATTTTTGTCAGTTTCTATATGGGAATGTGCGTGTCTGTTCATGTACTGACGTTCAAACTCCTTAGAAACTATCTCCCGTCAATATTGAGGTACACCAGGTGTCTCATATATTTGTATGAGATACTTCTGTATCCATGTTCACATACACGCATGAAATAAAACGATTCTCTTGCTGTTTTCTATAAGACGATAAAACCTGGATACACATAACGTACCAAATTTTTGCAGCCTCATTGGGTTTATTGGTTTTTTTTTTCCCCAAGTATCTTCCTCTTGTATTCGTGTTCCTTTCTTTTTTTCAATATATATGAGACGTTACTCACAACACATAAGTGAAAATGCTGGCGCGAGAAAAAATATATCTGTCGTAATGGAAAACTTTGACAATTGAATATAATTAAGTAATTCACGGCGCCATTCGACCAATCGACAATGAGACGTACTAGATACGTAAACACGAACAAATGTTTATGCGTGTGTGTGAATATACAATGTATGTGTATTTCATTGCGAATGAGAATGAAATCTATGGAGAAAACGAAGAAATAAAAATGACTCGTTGAAAAATACATTGAAGTACACATACTGGCACTATGCCATCAAGACTTTTCGCCAAACGCAGACCAATGATAATAATGTCGTAATCCAGATACTGCCAGTTGCCAATATGCCGCGTGGATAGTGCGCCCGTTATATCTACTAAATATGTATACATATAGACATAGGTATATACAGAAGTGATCTAGAGAAATAGCCATGGTGCATACTGCGTACAGCCAATAAAATCGTGACAGCAACAGCGTATCACCACCATTTTTCCATTTTTTTATATACTCATGAACATTGTTCAAAAACCCTCTCATTTCAACTCATATCGAACTTAAACTTTTTATATTGAATGCAGTACAGTTCGACTTGTATAAATTGATTCAACATTAAATACTAATGAGACATATTTGTATTTGATGTATAATGAAATGATTATAAATCGAGTTCGAGTGGGAATAAAAAGTTTATGAAATTGAAGTGACATAATATTCAGCTGACATTGTGACATGGAGTGATGAAAAAGTCACAACGGTAATTTTTCGGTTGTTCTTGTGTGGGTATGTATTATAATCTGAAAACCGTTGTGCTCCACCCATATATACAAACAGCAACTGGTTTCGTTTGGCCTGGCACACGTAAAATAACGTGAAGTCGTTCTCTGTTTCTTTTTCTTTTCTCCCTTTAAGACGTTAAAAAGAACGAAGGGGGCCCCCAAGATGCTGAAGGGGCGCCATGGCTCGAGCTATAAACAACTCAACAATGGTTACCCAGTACCCCATAACAAGGAGTGAGAGGTGCACATGGATATACACATTTATACATAAAGTGTATATGCTTACGTATATGTTGAAGATGGTGAAGTATGAAGCCAAAACGTCGGTTACGCCTCGACACACGGCAGCTGGCACGCGCCTTACGAATGAAGTAGTTGGCAAGAAGAGGCTACACCACCTTATTCTTACCCTAAATTCTTAGCTCGACGTCACCCTACATCCGATGTATGGGGGAAATTACCTTCTAAGCCAACGTAGCTAAAGAATACCCGGGGGCATTTAAATCGTCCGAAGAGAGACGGGGAAAAAAACTGAAGAAACTCACGACGCCTGATGGAAACACAAACCACCTAAATGCACTACCAAGGGGTCTGTGATGTATACATACTCAATCTTAGTGGCATTGGTGTCGAATTAAGGGGATCTGGTGTATTTAATGTTCTTCAAGACATTTAAATTCAACGGTTGGAATGGTCTATCAGTGCTTTACTTAGCATCGTTACACTAAAATGGCTTTCACAATTATCATTGCTAACCTTTCATGAACTAACAACTTTTCCCTCAACTTATTGGCGCTGAATATGATGGGAAATTCGGAATTTTCCTACCTATATGAGGCGGAGGTCTCTCAGGATATTTGCGACACATGCGAATTTGATAAAAAAAAATTCATCAGTGTCTTAAGATGATATATTGATCAATAAGATTTTGCTAATAAGTTAGAGGTATTTAAATGTCTGATGAATGTTTATATTTCGTATTCGACCAAACTGCGACGCCATTGAGGGCAAGGACCGTTGAATCTACTTCCTTTTCCGTATAAGTACACATAGGATAGAATGGGGCACCCTACGATTTTTTTTTTTCAACCTTCAATATCAGACGTTAGAATTTCCCACAGTGAGAAGTCATGGGAACCCCAAAGGTATATGAACGTGATATAGGGAGAGTGCACGATCGATGTCTAGGTGTTGAATGTCTCCTTGGAAAAACCATCTGAAGGAGATTTTGGCAGGCAATCGGTGCGCACACCTTGGGAAATTTACCTTCTCTTACAATTTACTCACACGCACACTAAACACTATCATTGAATCATCTCACGGCAAGGTGTCTTCGTCCGTTGGCGGAGACCCCGTCGCCGAAATTCCCCTTCACTACCTCAAAACCGACGATTCCTTTCATTGTATATATTTGCCCGTGAGACACGATCCTCAATCTTCCCCTTATATTATAGACTATCTGTCAATTTCATCGGTGGAAAGGTCCGTAAAGACGTAAAATCATGCACAAGTACGTTAGAAAATGCAACAATGTATTTCCATAAGGTTTAGAGAAATAAACGAGCACCCCAATGATACCAACACGAAAATCAGTACTGTCATTAATTATGTAGGATCTGTGATACAAGCCAACAATTCAATTATTTTCCATCAAAGTTTGACATAGAATTCACCAAGTTGACTAATTACTCTTGAGGTTCAAGAGGAATATTTGGATGAAAAAAAAAATGAAAAATCCAGAAAATGTTAATTATGATAACGATCGGATCTCATGAAGGCGTGATAGGGTACTCGAGTATGAAACTGGGATCGAGTGAGAGTGAAGCAATGGAAAAAAAAAAGGCAGTGAGAGAGATAAAGTGTGAACAACACGCGTGCGCTCATTTGCGCTCATTCCGCTGTGTGTCGGCGCGCGCTCGACGCATTAATGCGATTAACTAACGATTAATAACGCATCAATTGATGCGAGTGTCAACTTGTTGCGCGGTTTGCGATACAACCGGAAAGAGAGGTCATGTCAATGTATGTATAATCCAATGTACACATATTCCTGCATATACTCATATGCTACACATTGGTAGAATACATGTGTTACTACGTTTGTAATTTGTAATGACGAAAAAGGCAATTCACTTCATACTTTGAATACGTGTTGTACATTGTACGTACATTGTATGTGCATGCATAAGCAATGTTTGAGGGACAATGTTGAATGTTGTACATAAAGTTCAAATCAAGCGGATGTTACGATAATTTTATAACTTGCTAGTCAAGGGGGTGAATAGCGTGTGTGGTATAAGAATAACGTAATCGTTCAACGAGAACGTGAATTTAAAAATGAAATAAACATGAGGAAGAACAAAAGTGATGGAGGACATGGGCGGTTGGTTGCAACTGGTTTCCCATGCACCCCCTGCGAACCTCCTGGTCATCGACCACATGACACCTACGCAGGGGGCGCAAAATTCCTTTGCACATGTTGTCTATATCATAATTGTTCCCTGTCATGTGGGGTCTTATTGTATATCTCTATGCATATAATTTGTAAATATCTAGATAAGGCGTTTGCTTCGTCAGTGCATGGGCATTTTATTTATGTTCCAAGAAACTTTGAGAAGATATAGAAGTCCGATTATTTTTTTATATACAATTTGGTCCCCCTATTTCTTCATTTCCAATGTCGATATCTTTGCCTTTTATTCAAAACGGAAAAAGAAATCGAATTTTTGTTCGATATATTCATTAATTCATTGCTAAAACACACATAAGATGTTCCAGCAAGCAGTCATCATGTAATGATCCTTTAAATTGAAATCACCTGTCTAAACGGTAAATATCGCATGACGCACCGGAAGTTTTTGGTCGATGATTCCGCATAAGGGTGTGCGTTATGCAGGGGAATAAAGGGGTAAAAACTTTGTGAAAAAGACTCAATGAACGAAACTTCACCAGAGACTTTATTTTTCATTAATGTAGAAGTGAAATAATTTGACGAAACTAGATGTAGTGTCATAGCTGCCGGTGGAATTCCGGTGATTTTTCCGCTTCAATGAATGACTGCATTCGCATTGGTCTCACAGTGTCTATATCTCTCTTGGTTTTCTCCTTCTCTCTCCCTCTCTCATTCACCTCTTCCCACACCTTTTCCCACACACACACATACTTTTTTTCCCCAATTCTCTCCACAAGTACACCTATTGAATGCATTTAAAGTACCATAGACTGGGCACCCGTCCATCTCCCGAATCGCGAAGCGATGAGCTCCGCTTGAATAGACAGCATCGTCTCGCACGCAATTACCCTGCGGCATATTTTTTGACTCGCAATACGTATGATGACGGAATGGTGCAAAGGCACGAGTCTCACATCATTTCCGGTGAACCACCTCATTCGATTTTTTTTCTTTTTTATTTCCCATTTTATTACTTATTTCTCTACAGTACATCCCACGCATGAGAGCGCTCGTAGTTTAACTTTCGAGGAAAGACAAAGGGTGTGTATTTGTATGCATTCGGACACATGCATGACCTGGCGAAAGAGGCCCCCCTCAAAGCGTTCCCAGGTGAAGAATTTGTGTCCTCTTCCAACAGCGGAGTTCTTATCTCAGGCCAGATGCTTCAACCTAACGTTTCACTCTCCCCTGTACTTCCCCAGACATTTAGTTTTTTTCCTTCATTCTAGTTACCCTCAAATATACATGACATATCCGCTTTTTATTTCTCACAAAACCGAGAACTATCTCATCAAAATTATATTTGACCGATTATCCAAATGATTGGATAGACATTCGACATAGACTCGACGTACTGTCTATTGATAAGTAGTATCTGATGATTGCCAAACATTATAAATAGCATTTAGAACCCGAATTTATTTTTCTTATCCATTCTTGTAGCTGTTCGAACCGAAAGATGACAGAAGAATCAGAAAGATTATTCGTGGACTGTATTTATTGGAAGAATTCAATAAAATTAAATAATCACCATGCAATATTATTACCACTGAGTGGCACCATACCAATCACATAAATATTTGTTGAGCTACATGTAGACTTTTGATTCGAATATGATTATATATATTAACCATATTAATCGGTTTTGAATGCAAAGAAGGGTAACATATACTGATGCATATGCTTGTAATGTGATAAAATAAATATGCGATAATACGTAATGATAAACAACAGTGAAAGTGGATCTATAAAAGAGCAACTATACAGTTGGGTCGTGACAACTTGTACATATGCGGAATAAATATGTACAGTCCACTTTGTGTTTTGGAAATTGTTATCGACCGGTGTCTTAGTAGTTTATGGAACTCAGCATTATCCTTTCTTTTTCTGTAGGACAGCCGTAATGACCCTTCCGAAAAGTGTAGTAGAAACATAAAATGTATCTCATATTTTATCATACCTGACGACGTGAAAAGATAAACTGCTTACTCATGAACCATTCACCGTGCTGAATAACATATACGATAGCAATTTTCTTATGGACAAACTGTCTTCAACTCTGTACATGTAAATATCTTCGTACGTCCCCCTTTTTCTTATAAACTATGTACATTGTATTTCTGAAACATGCATCACGTGCCTGTATAATATTTCCAATAGTGGATTCGATAAAATCATGCGAACACACTCAAAGATTTTTTCCAATTACCTTGAACAATATTTACGAGTACAGTTGAGAAAGTATGATTTTTTGACTGTTTAAGTGGCAACGATAGTTGATGTATGAACAATAATGTAGAATTTAATTCTAAATTTCAGAAAGATCAGATTGAAACAACGATAATCGAGACGAGGGAGCGAGGGGCAGTTAGCCCTTTGGCGTGCTCGAAGGATGCTACTCCCAGGCGGGAGCACGAAAAGTCCGCGAGCTCCATGTCCGGCCACAACATTCGGGATCACGAACGTAAGCAAAATTAGTCTCAAACATCAATTGCAGGGAGTGAAGAATAGCACGAGCGCAAACAGTCGCCGTGTGAGTGGAAGCAGCAGCTGCGACACCAGCAGCAGCAGCAACGGGAGCGACAACAGCCCCGACAACGATCTCACACCATTGAATAATCGTAAGCGTGACTTAAAAACGCATCATCGATTGAGGATCATAAGTGAGTATCGACAGCCATTGGCGTCGAATTCAGGGCGGAAAGGTCGGAGTGAGGAATAGTACAGAAAAATAGAGAAGAAAAAAAGGGGACGTATAAGAGAAGGAACACGAGCCGATAAGTAAAAGGTGGTGGCAAAAACAAAAAATATTATCAAGGCGGAGAGTAAGAAAACGAAGGAGAACTACGGTAGAAGGACGAAGTCCAAGAGAAGGCTGAGGGTGAGGAAGAGACCGGAGCGTAAAGAGAGAACGAAAAGAACGAGGAAAAAGAGGTGGTAGTGGCAGAAAGTGGTTGCGGCGGCGGCGGCCAAGGAGGGAAGAACGATCAAGCATTAGGGGCAACAAGAACAGCCAAAGAGATAGTCGACCTTGTCGTCGTCGTCGCCGTCGTCGACGGCGACGCGCATTATATCACTTCATGCAGTAAAGCAAATAAAAATACTGACAGAAAGTATTCGGTCGTGAACGGAAATAAATTAAAGATTCCGCGAGAATAGTCGACACAAAGTTGAAGTAGAAGGAGAAGGAACAGAAGGCGCGACGTTTCACTGGTGGGAGAAGTCGCCGTGCACCACTAAGAGGGGAGACTGAGCGGCTGTTAGAAGCAGCGAGGTGGTCGTGGTGGAAGGGATATCATCACAGTGTAGAAACAGCTCACGAAGCCACGCGGCAACCTATTCGAGTGAGAAGGGGAGGGGTGACAAGAAGCCCTGGCGGGGAGGGGACGAGAAGGCCTTCGGGAGGCCGACCAACCAGACGGCCGATGATGTCATCGGAGGAGGAGACCGACTGTTTCGCCCTCTACGGAGCAACCGCGGATAGTAAGCAACAGCAACTCTTGAAGAAGCAAAAGCGCACCAGACAGCGCGTGGACGCCGGCGAGCCGCGCAACAGCTACTCGAGTATTCCGAATTTTAGCTCCCGGCCATCATTTCTTGGTGGTGGTATTTACGGTGCGATTTTTAGTGGATCGGGTCAAACGACAAATCATCAGCCTTCGTCTCAACAGCCACAACAGCAACAACAACAACTCCAGCCACAATCTGGACCAACGGGTAATCAAGGTCACCTCGCATCAACGACGGGGCCAACTACACAACATTCTGCCCACGCGGCATTTGGATTTTTTGGAACTCCGGGCATTGGCCCAGTCAGAATGCTAAACGAGCTTCTTGGACGACAAGTGAAGCAGGCCAGTGACGCCGGTGGGTCACCACCAGAAGGTAGTCACGGCATGACTGGTGCAGGTATGGACCAAACTGCGAATCTTCAACAAGGCGCAGTTGTCAATTGTGATGATCCAGCAGCTGCAGCCGAACTCACGCAACATATGTTGCGTGATATACTCCAAGGACGAAAACTTTCCGCCCTTGGTGTTCAGGAACAACCTAACAATAATAACAGTATACACAATAATAACAACAATAATAATAATACAACAGTGGAACTGCTCAAGTCTCAACAACATCAACAACAGAGTCCACAACTACATCAAAATAGTGATAGTGCGCGTGCGATTAGTGGAACAGTGCAAAGTGGAGAAGAAGAAAGTGCCGATGGAAATAACATTAATGTGAATCACAGTGATCGGGACACAGTTATGCCAGGTGATGCTGAAGATAGTGCCGAGGATGCAGCCTCAGCTGCGCGCGCCATGGAAGAGGCATTCGCGGAGGCTGGTATGGAACCAGGCGCTAATCTTGACGGATCTGATTGTGAACAAAGTTTACCACCGAGCCCGACGGCGCCACGGCCTAGCTCGGTATCAATCAAAGAAGAATTACCAGATCCAATAAGCCTACAAAGAAGTCGTTCAGCAAGTCAATCACCGTGTCCAGTTGTACCAAAAGCAGAAGTTAGTTCTCCAACAACAGATTTGAAACGTGCACGAGTGGAAAATATTGTTAGTACAATGCGAAGTAGTCCTGCACTCCAGCCTGTTAATGGTTGTAAAAAAAGAAAGCTTTATCAGCCTCAACAACAAACTGTCCATCACGTTCTTCAGCACAATGTCAATGATTCAATAGTTGATATGGAAGATGAAGATAGTGAAGAGGAGGAAGATCCTTCGACAATAAGACAAAAGCGAAAAGAAAAAGACAATCTCAAAAGTCAATTGAAATTGATGCATGAGCAACTTGCTATCATGCAACAGAAATATCACGAACTTTCAAATTTGGCGCGACTGGAACCAGAGAGTAGTGAAAACGGTGAGGCACCGGCGAGTCCACAAACACAACCTCAACAACCACCACCACGACCGCCAAGACCTCATCCACCACCCTTCAATGGGATTCAAACACTACCGCCTGATCCTCATGCTACTGCTGCTGCTATGTACCACATGGGGCAAAAATTATATTTTGAACAGCAACATGCAGCTTTAGAAAGATTAAAACAACATCAAGAAGCAAGACATCAGCATCAACAAGCACAACAACAAGCTCAACAACAGCAGCAGCAGCAGCAACAACAGCAGCAGCAACAACAGCAGCAGCAACAACAACAACATCAGAGAGAACGTGAACAACAGCGAGAGCAGCTTCAACGGCAACAAACACCTCCGCCATCCAGTCAACGAGAACAAAGTCAGAGTAATACGGGACCACCGACACCTCAGACGCCACAAATGCAACCAAATACGCCACATCATCACAAGGACTTCCAAGAAAGACTGAATGTACTTCGGGGTAACGCACATTCCACAGGATCTTCCGGGACTCATGTCACGACTAGTGATCTGGAGAATCTTGCGGACATTCTCAAAACTGAAATAAACTCAATGCTCGGCAATCTCGTTGATACGATCGTTGTGAGGTTTATGCAACAAAGGAGGTTTCATGGTAAACCAATGGAAGCAGCACAGGCCGCCGCCGAACAGCTCAATAAAGATTTACTTCTTGCAAGTCAATTGCTCGATAGAAAATCATCACCGAGAACGAAAGTAGTAGACAGAGGAGCACCTCAACCATCCGGTGGCCCAAACGGATCACGGGGGCCGCTCAATGGTGGCCCCCCACCTCCTCAATCTGCCGCTTTTCCGCCAATCGGTTCCATAGGCGGTCCACACGGTCCGCTTTCTGGCCCAACAGAAAATAATATAAATCAAATCAATCAACTACCTCCGCTTGCGAGGCCGAGTGTCGGAATGTTTCAGGCACCAAAACCACCGACGATATACGCTATGGCCTCGATGCAGGCACAACAACAACAGCAGCATCAACAACAACGTGAACATCAGCATAGAGAACAACGCGATCAATACTGCAATCTTAGGAATGACGAACGTGAAGCTAGAGATATCGAGCAGAACGAGGCTTTATCGCTTGTTATGACACCTAAAAAGAAACGCCATAAGGTATATTATCGAATTTTTTTCAAAGGAACAGTCATAATGATATTTTTCCATAAAGTTCAATTTTTGTTCTCAGGTCACAGATACAAGAATCACCCCAAGAACTGTTTCAAGAATTTTGGCACAAGAAGGTAGTGGTTCGCAGAGTGGTAATGAAAGTCCCCCACCTCCACCACCGCCAAGAGGTGTATATAGCCATGCACCACCTCCAATGTTACCAGTTTCATTACCAACAAGTGTTGCGATACCAAATCCAAGTCTTCACGAAAGTCAAGTGTTCTCACCCTATTCGCCATTCTTTAATCCTCACGGTGGTCATCCTGGTCAAGTACCACCTCCAGGACCACATCATTTACCTGCAAGTCCACCTGGTAGTGGAGTAGAACTCCGAGATTCGCCTCCATTACCGCATCCACCAGCCATGCTACATCCAGCTCTCTTGGCAGCTGCTCAACATGGAAGTCCAGACTATGGTCACTTAAGGATGGATAGCAACGACAGGGGTAGTGATTGCAATTCTGGTGATATCAGTTATGACGGGATTCAACCTACAATATCCTTTTCTAATACTATTTATGATATCGAGAAGTCAATGAGCTGTTTAACAAACGACATAGTTAGAGAAGAGAGGTGAAAGTTATGTTGAATATTCAGGGAACCACGGTCCTAACGATTAGAAGAATAGCAGAAACTTTTATGGTTATTCTTCGAGTTCATGTTACATTTTTTTTTTATACGTCTCTCACTAAAGACTTTAGTGCAACACTCAGGTAGTTATCCGTCTCGCTACGACGAATGTTAGATTAGTTTTACTTGAAGTTAGGCCAACGCTAAACGTACATACAGGAGTGAGTTTGTCCAGCAACAAGGTATAGTAACAAAAGTTCTCAAGTCCCCACTTTTCAAACCTCACATAAAGCTTCCCCATCGAGTCTACTGGTCAGTGCTATGATCCAATAATATAATGGAATAAATAAGAACATTTTTCTGGGTAGTTACATTCAAATATTTCGATCACATAGTGATTTCCATTTCTATTCACATTGCGGTGACAAAATAGTCCATTAGATTTATGATAAATTCAAAGTTGGAACGATCCATTTGTTCTACAAATGATAGAAAAGAACATCGTGTGGATAGAATGATATGTGAATAAAAGAACGTGGTGTAAAAAAAAAATAGAATGGTAAAAGCCGAAGCTTGCTCGATCGGTGAAGTTATCGAGGAAAAGAGAACAAGCCAGGCCGCGCGTACTAGTGTATGCTGCAACGCTACTGCATCGTGGGCGTTCGATCGGTGCACGACGTTCTTTGCCGCCTTTTTAGTTCGGCCTTTGATGTAAAATCAATGCCGCCGTTTTTTTCTCCTCCAGTTTTCTCTTCCTCTCTATCTTCCTCGTTCATCCTCATCAAGCGCTTACCATAGGAGTCGGTCGAGCGCGCAACTATGTACACTGTAACCTCTAGAGTCTATCTCACCACCAACTGTATATTGTTTATAACGTGTGAACGCTGCTGCGGTTTCACTAATAGCCTAAATATTTTTCGCTCGGCCGGGAAAATAGTCTGTAGTAATATAAGAAAGGTCAATTTCATCTATATGTCAGTCAGACTGTAAATAGTAAATGAGGCAAGAAGATCATGTAAGGTGATTGTTCGAAGTGAAATAATGACGCGAGAAGAGGATATTGGGATATCGAACGCGTGGATTAACCGAATAAGAATTCGATGAAACCACAGTGGAATATCCTATTACGAGTAAGGAGTCAGTAAGGCTTCGGCTGAGGATGCGGCCAATCGTAGGTCAACCGGAGTTAACATAGGGACCCCTCAATCATTCTATTGCTACACCTCAGCTTGTATGATTTCTCATCCAATTTGATATCGTAGAAAATACAACAAAGAAAACAATAATGAGTAAATAAGTCTAATGCATATAAAATTGTCAACTCTCACATTTATCTAGAGTATTCCCTTAACTGCAGTGTACAGTTCGACATTGACGCCAATGCATCTGAGAAAAGCAAAGCTCATGTTCTTCTGGACGAGATATCCATCTTCATCTGTATTAAAAATGTACTTCCCGGACATCAAATTCAACAAAAATAATACGGCACAGCTGGTCAAGTGGTTCTCCAATTTCAGGTGGGTGACATGAATAATTTTATATAACAATTCAACATTTTACACAAAATTTTCTCCGGTTCGACCACACCCAACTACATGAATTGATCCAAACTACCATGCGAAATTCTACGTGCAGATTGGAAATGCACATGTCGCAATTCCATGAACATTTTTCGTCGATTTGCTAGCACATATGCACATAGAAAACATTGACCACTCCCCCATCATGCTCACGTTCCTGGTCGGTACCCAAGAGACGACCAAAAGTCACGATGGGTGTGTCTGAATCTTAATTATCACGAACGACCACCGGATAAGTAAAACGTAGTAGATAACTATGATCACAATCCTCGTACAGGAGAATTCTCTAACCTAAAACGCCGGATAGTTAGTTGGCTGCAGGTGGTATGGGTATCGCTGGCCACTCGACATTAGTCTGATTATAATTAGCTTGAGTATACGAGCAGATCGTGAGATATAAGGCGACGTGAAAACTAGTCTCTTTGTAGCACTATTAAGAACCTACTTCAGCAATAATTTCTCATCACTTTGCAATTATTCACAGGTGCATTCTCCTTTTATATTAAGTGCATACAATGCATAGTATTTGAATTATTCAACCATCTAGAGTATCACACACGATATTTAAAAATGATAACAGCAAAGTGCAATAGTAAAATTCAATAATTCGATGATTATTTGATGTTCCATTGCTGTATTCCGTATCTCAAATTTGACTAATCACGTGAAACACAGCCATAGTATATATCTTATTGTCACATATACTTATTGTTTGCCTATTTCCATTTACTCTACCCCGAGTCGCGTGGAAGAGCGCGCGCGTGCCAGATCTGATATCCTAATGTACGGCTTCCTATACGGAAATACCATCGTACATTATGTTATGTATGTTTCTAGATCATATATAAACGATGATCTCTAAGCTACTTTTACTTCCATTTTCATTTTCTTCAACTAACTTCAGCCTTTCTACGAGTGGTGTAACATTAAATTTTATTATCATGACGTATACTCAATTGATTATCCGTAAAAAATTAGCAATCAATTTTCCAATCTCGCATTGTCATTCTGATAACAAAAGAATCACCAAATGAGATACTCCGGTGGGTTCCACCATGATGGGGTTGGATATTATAAGAATAAAAAATTAACGTGCAAGAAACATGTATATAGAAATATACCGTGAAGAATAGTGATGCGATCAGTGTATAGGAAGAGACGAACACGTGAAGAGCGCGTTCTGAAGATAAAAGTACCGGTTGGGGTTGAATCGTTATCAGATTCCATGGCGGGACACGCGACAAGCAACTAGCAGATGTTATCACTCGAATGGAAGGAATTTAATGTCGTATAATATGAACAATGGACGAACACGTCAATGTAATATGTACATACATAAAAGTGGTGAATTATCCGAATGGCACGAAGCATAGCTTATTCCCCTGATCATCATATCAATCGGCTTCCATCCAATTCACGTCATTTCTTTCGTAGAAAAAAAATTCAACCTTCCAAAAATATTGTGATAGACTGTTATGAATATTGAATCGTCTTTTATATCTCAACGACGCAATATTTTTCCGTCACTCAGCTTATCAAACATAAAGAATCACACCACAAATATTGAAACATTTGTTTACCACCTCGTGCAACTTCTGCAGTCATGTTTCTTGGGCGACTCGTAGCCGCGCCTTTTCCCTTACCGCCACTATAAATAACACGCACACACATGACGATGATGATAAAGGCCAAGTAATGACGTGGTAATTTTCTAAACGCGAATTTCCTTTTTCCAACCCCTCTTATCTTGTTCGTCAGACACGTGACCGATCGTTAGCGCTTCGGCTCGCACCTTTGTCCTTCTGTCTCTCTTTTTCTCTTCGATATATATATTAGAATGTATATAGATCTATAATAGTCCAACATGTACATTAAGTCTTCGTGTCTCCTCTCCGACCCATTCTTTCATGTCATGACACACGCATAGCTATTTCGTCCCTCTAATGTTCTTTTTCCATTGTCATTTACTACAATCAACACGAGCAAAAATAATTTTTTTTTTTTTTTTCATATGAAGAAACCAGAAATTTATTCATAATATCTAGAACAAACATGTTGAAAATTGTATTCATAAGAAGCCTGAGAGATTTCAACGAATGACTCACATATACCATAACACACTGAGCTAATAAATAAGAGGGATGATTCAGTTGAACAAGTGTCTGTGTGAGTGAAGAAGACCAATTAAGAGGTAGGATAGAGACGCGCGGTTTACCAAAATCTTCAGAACAAACGCAGTGAGTGAAGCTCTCATTCTAACAAATCCACATATATGGTGCATAGTCAACGAGACGATATGACGGCGAGTAGGTTTGAAAAAAGTAAAACAAAAACAGAATAAAAAAAAAGACAAAAAAAGAGAAATAAAAAAAAGAAAAGAGGAATGCGAGGACAAGGCGGAAAGTCGCGACGTCGTGTGTTCTCTGCTTACGGTCTTCTCATATAGTATAAGTAGCAGTGCGGGTGTGCTTTTTAATCCCACAAGATTGTGTGTACTCGAGCACACGGGTAGGCAGTTAGGTTGCCATTGCCGTGCAAGGGCTCCGTATAGGAGTACGTACATACATTCTATATACAAAAATATATGCATATGCACCGGCGAGGGCCATTTAGCGAAAAGACTAGAGCAAGCTTGCGTCACACGCGTGTTGTCGTGTGGATAAGCTCTCGGTGATATACGATGCAACACACATACATACACAATTGTATAGAACGTGCACATACCTCAGGTTTTCTCTCATTGTGAGGAATAACCCAACGCGGAATAGGAGGGTACCCTAGTGGAGAAAATTCAAGCCTTGAGGTAGCGACGATGCGTTATGCATATACAGATATGTGGATTTGTATGTGCATACACTCGGGGGTTTATATGCACTGACTGGCGGTGTAGTCTCTCCCATGTCCGCGCACTTCCGTGCAAACAGCCCAGCTCTCTATCTCTATATCTTCATATATCTGTGTGCAACTACGATTACGCGTATCTGTACGCCCAGTCCAAGCTCTGCATACGCTTTTCCTAACTCTTCTTCTCGAGCATGCGAATCCTTTTTCCCAGTAAAAATCCCGCAGTGGGAGAGAATATAAGTGCAGCAGAGGCCTTGTAATTATGCTCTCGCTTCACGTAATCTCTTCGCCGATGGCGCTCATGTCTCATATAACCTTCTGTATGCATATAGTACGCGGGGGTGGATGAGTTTGTATCGTTGCAAGAGAAAAGTGCCACGTATATATGCTTATTACTCTGATGAACGCGCAGTTAAGAGGATAATTCTCATATTCTTCATCTATTCATCAATGCCAAGTAATCTCCTCATTTTCATCGCCCTCTCTCTCTCTCTCTCTCTCTCTCTCTCTCTCTCTCTCTCTCTCTCTCATTCTAATTCTAGAGGAAATGATCTTTTCATTTTGTCTTTCCAACTGTTTGCCACTCAGTCCTCGAGAGTCTCGTAGGCGAAAGAGTGATATGGGCGAGAGGAAAAGAAGAAATATGACAAAAAATGTTATATATATATATGTACATAAATGAAATAAAAGTGTGAAAGAATCTCCTGATGGCCAAATGAGCAAACGTATATAACATGTATATATATATATGTACATATCTGTGATCTTTTTTGTAAAGACAAAAGCATCGAGGAAGGTGGAAAAGCCCAGGAGGCAAAGAAACAGCGCACGTTAAATTTGGGGAATATGAGAATATACAGAACTCGTTGGAGAAGGGAGTTATAGTTAAAGGGGTATACATTTGCATGTATATATATTATTCCCGCGAGCACCTCTGAGACGTGAAGCCGCTTGTCTCTTTCATCAAACATATATCTATAGGTATATACATTGGTATGGCTGTTTGCTTCTTCTCAGCTCTTTCCTTCTCTCTCAACTCAAGCGAGCACTAATGAAAAGGAAGAAACTTTTTTAGTCTTTGAATTTCAGCGTCGCATTTTTTTGCTGACGTTGACGATGCGCCAAGACTCTTATATTGTATATGTATATATAAAGGATTAAAGAAAAGTATATGATGTATGTACTGAACATATATAAGTTCGAATAGAGCGAAAAAGAAACTCGAGGATCCTTGATCGTGACAAAGAAAATACCGTCTCCTTTCATATATTTATTTATGCACAACTTTGTCAGTAGAAAATCAGCGATTCTTCATTTTTCATTCTTAATTCTCTCGACATAG
Source organism: Meteorus sp. PSUC_FEM 10030008 (assembly GCA_018881525.1). Classification (NCBI taxonomy): domain Eukaryota; kingdom Metazoa; phylum Arthropoda; class Insecta; order Hymenoptera; family Braconidae; genus Meteorus; species Meteorus sp. PSUC_FEM 10030008. The sequence goes on along the minus strand of JABMBR010008395.1, from coordinate 7,906 downwards.
TTATGTTTGTGTATTGTAATTGTACGTAATATACAGGCGTATATGTATTTATAAAATTTTTATTTGTCGCTCGTATGTGGATGAAAGTAAAAAATTGTAATATATAAACAGGGAGAGAGAAAGGGAGATGTCGACGATGCGCTACGGAAAGTACCGTTGCAACTTCTGGAGGAATTCGCAAAAGCTCCTTAATTAAAAACTCAGTGCATGGCACAATGGAGTGGCAACTCTCCCGACTATGTATACACACATATGTGTTAGCGCACGCTGACAGTGGCTTTCTTAACTTCCACTATATCTATACAGATGTATTATCTACAATAGCGGCGACCTACCCTACACCTAACTTATACTTTATACCCCATCCATTTCTCTGCGTCGCTTCAATTCTCTTTTACTTCATCCGCGTATAGAATTGAGGGTCCGTAGTGTACCGAGGTTGTTTATAACCTCTTGCATCACCTTCTTGCTTAACCGTCAGACGTAAGTGTGTGCATAGAATTCCCGTCATGTGCCAAAAGAGCTTGTCACACCCTTGGTGATTATCGTTAAGAACCTCTTCATGAAATATATTCATTGGCAGCCAATGATTAAATCAAATTTACATTTGTGAATATACAAGTTGTATAATTGGCATTTTATGAAATCATTGCGGCTTATTTCCAGTTAATTTGTGTTTTAATTTCAATTGTTTCAATACTTGTCTATGTCCCAATTGTTTTATGTCTGTGGCATAAATCGCAATCAAATTTTCACCGCAATAAACGAAAGATCGCAAAAACTATTATTCAAGTGTATTTCATTAGGTTGATGTGGGTTTTCAATAGATTTTCTCGACTCTCGGAAAAATGCGGGTACTCGTGATGACAAGTAGACTTTTGTCGTTGGAATAACAGCCATGTAGAGTTATTGACGGGCTTATTTTATAGGCATTGTACTCGACATGAGCATCTGTAAGTGACAAAATATCGAAAAAAAATAAAGTTGAGAGTTAAATTGAGCTCAGAGTTCATTCAATGTACAATAAGAGTAGCTTCAGACTGGAATTGCATCATTTTGTGGTCGAGATTGTTAAAAAATATTAATGAAAACATGACACAACACTCAGCAACTACCATTGCTGAAGAATACTCGCCGACGCTTATGTATAATTCCTGTCTATTCTAGTTCATCAAAGTTCATGTAAATGAAAAAAAAATAGAGAGTCACAAATGCAGCTACCCAACAAAATTGCCACCCTTGAAGTTGCCCATAGATATAAACGAAAGTCACTTAATTGAGAATTACTTCATTACCTTTTCGTCACTAATTGATAAGTTCACTCCCCTTTTTTCCGTCTCACTCGCCCTCTTTTTCTGTTTTCCATGCGGTATTATTCAACGACGTTATGGAGTAGTCTATTCCATCCCCCTACCAACATTGCCCATACACTCATATCCATCTTCGTTCTCACTTACATTACTTGACGTGGAGTATGCGACTGTGTGTTGATGGCATTGCTTGTTATAAAAGTACTTTGGCATGACGCCCAAATATCTTTTCCTAAGTATGAGAATTTTCCACCATTAATTCTCATACATATATCGAGATTGATGTAGCAAGCTTATGTAGCATTGTGGTTCTTGGCGCTGGCAATATCAGAGGTGGCGAACTAATTTGTTGGAATAGAGAACTGTGAATTTAAAGAAGAGTAGGCCATTTATATGAATGGCACTCGACATTATGTGTCCATAGATGCAACATTCATGTATATATAGATATATATGGAGATGTTAGTTGCGATAGCAATGAACGGGAGAGGAAAAAAATAGTAGTCGTGAGTTCATGGTACGGAAAACATTGGCTTCACATATATACAGCATAAGACTGATATTCTCGCGCCCCGCTTCTTTCCAAATATTTTTTTTTACTCCTTTATGTATCTGGATATATATCGCGCTTGCTGTAGCCTTCATTGCACTGCCATTCCTTCTCTTTCCTGATAATGAACACAAGTACGAGAAACACGACGACGGGTATTGGCTGAACGGCAGACAATGCAGTGGCCGCGGGGCTATCAGGGGAAAGGGGATTTTGCAGGCGGAGAATCTGTGCGATGGTAGAGCAAGAAAGAGAAGGTAAAAGAGAATGAGAAAGTACGAAGAGAGGCCGTGAAGGTTGGCGGAGATGGGGCCGGTTCGGGCTCGCTCCCGAGGGCTGCCGAGAGACTTTATAGGGGAATGTAAGCATCACCACTGCAAGGCTAATCCGGTGCTATGAGCCGCTACTTGCAGCATGAGTATACGGTACACTCTCAGCAAAAGATTAATTCAGCCACTTTCCTTGAAATTTTTTTTTTATGCGACATTTTTCGTTGTTTTTTTTTCCACATTCTTCTTTTTCTCTTGTTACACGGTGCTGCGGCTATGAGATTTCCGGTTTACTCGCCGGTGACTCAAGAGAATAGCGCGCAATTTATCCACGCTCCCCATTCACCCCATCCACACAGGCCGAAAAAACAATAATTGACGAAGATGCATCAACATGAAAATTCGCAATGAATTTTTATTTTATTATTTTCATTATTTCGAGAATCGACATATAATGAAATCTCGGAATAATTTTTTTCTTCAAAAATTCTCTTGTGTTGGTGAAATATTCGAACGATTGAATAGGATATGAAGAGAGGCACTGGCAATATTGCGACGCGTCTCGTTATGTATATGAGATTGAACGCACGCTTCAATTTTTTCTCGTGAGAGCCATCAAATAGGGAAAAAATGCGATAATGTTGCAGAGTGCAACCTAATCGGCTTTAAATTGGTGGTGATATAGACGCAAGTTGGGAAGAGGAAACGCGGGTAGGAGGGTTAATTCGACCCCTTTCTCCTCATCCATTCCAGAGTAACAACAATTGGGAGAGTACGATATATATATGCGTAAATAAAACAGGATGGGAAGATAAGAGGGGAGAGAGGAGCCGTACACACTCTCACTTCCAGCCGCTTCTACGGTCGGGGATTTGATTTGCATTCAACCAACGAAAAACGCGAGAAACAGTTTATCAAAAAAGTTAGCACGCAGTCGTGCACAAGTGTAGAGAGATTTTTTTATTTTTTATGTCCCTCACTGAATCGCCCATTTTCTCTCTTTAGCTGTCACATCACAGGCTCCTGCGCAAAGCAGTATAAAAATCAGATTGGCTGAATAGATGAATGAAAATAGTCAAATTTCCGTCGCAAATTCAATGAAGTTCAAAAGGAATTAATAAAACGTTCGCATTTTCCGATTTACATTCGACAGTGAGTATTGACAATTGATGAGAAACAACTTGAATCACATACAAAGCTAAACGATCCTTCGATTTATTTTCACGCAAACTACTGATAAAACATTTTTTTAACTATCAATTAATAAATAACTGTCCCTTATCATACACAGCGTTCGTTAAAAATTTTTTATGCAGTATATAATTAATCTTGAGTTGCATATTGAACAAAAACAAATTCGTATGTATATGTACAAACTTTTTTTCACTTTGCGTTTGATTGAATGCACGTGAGGGCTGCATCGTCGGTGTCAAATTGGGATGCCAGAGTGAAAAAGTGAGAGAGACAACTGGGGGGAAAGAGAGAGTGGGCGATGGGAATAAAAAGGTTGGCTTGAAATTACGGACGAACATTTATTCCAGAGAGCAGGGGTAACGTCCGACTGGACAGCGGCTCTAAATTGATTTCGTTTGAAATTCCCTCTGTCCCACTCGCTCACTCTTTATCTCCTTCTCTCTATTCCTCTCATCTACCAGTCCTCCACCCATCAAGTCGCCCTCTATGCTGGCACCCACCCTCTCACGACCTCCTCCTCTATCTGTACATTCGTCATTCCCTTCAGCCCCCCGCGCGATTCCATATATCCCCTCGTTTCATTTTTCTATCCTCTTCCACTCTTTCTTTTTCTCTTTATTCCTGTGGCGTCCACTTCCTTCCTTTCCTATATCGTTTCTCTCCCTCTCGAATATATAAACATATTTATGTATGTGCGCTCTTTGAATTTCATTCGACTCTCTATGGTATCGCCACAGCAAAAATATCTGTGGTCATCATAAATGTGAATGCGTCATTATATAAAAAATTCGTCATTACTTTATCGATAATATTTTAATGAGAACTCAATTGATTGGCCTGACAGATGCTCATCATAAACTCGATTAATTGGTAATCCGAACTGATGAATCAACAATCATTACAATGTGTACTGTGCAAAAAAAAATTTTTCTCTCCATCAATTAAGTTCTATACATGAAAATATTCAATATCCATAATTGTTAGAAATATTTTCACAAGATTTTTACATGGCGAATTACATTTTCGTGATCGCTCCTCGCGGTTTTTCCAATTCAATATTTTCTGTCAGCCAATACGATATTGGGCAAATTGAACTTGTCCTTTCCACACACACACACACACACACACACACACACACACACACTTGCCCATATAAATATACATGCATGTATGATGGTGGAGATTAAACGAATGACTAGACGGAATATAATTACAAATCTCATCTCCATGCCTTTTAATTCATAACATGTAGATATCCCTTTGTTACAACGCCGCATTTCCAGACAATTTTTCCCACCACACCCTACACGATTGTCATATAATGAAAGAAAAGGAAGAAAAAAAAAATAATGAAAAATAAAAGAAAAAGTAAAGCACAATCGATTTAATGAGGTTTTCTCTTCAAACTTTCTCAACGTCTTTACACATTGTGTTTTAGATTAATTCTATTGAACTCTTGTGTCCATGTGTATGTGTGTTAATTGTATGTATACACATACATATATATATCCATACAATTATATGTACAGACTCTCATGAATTCGCCAGAATGTAACAGTGATCGCGCGCGTTACTTCACATATATCGATCGAGTTTATAAACAAACACAAAACGTTCCATCATCCGATAGATGCAATATCGATAAATTGATGGATGGATAGTTAAATTAATGCATGGGTGAATGGTTAGATGGACAGACGACACTGTTGACGACGACGACGATGACGACGACGATGGCAACGACGCGATGACGTGAGGCGCACTCATATTGAATATATATATACCGTTATAACTTGGTATATGTAAATTGCCCATATGCCAACTTGGCTTCTAAGTGTACTGGAAGAACATGAAGAACTCGATGCGGGTTATGCCACTGACTATCTTATAAACACAATATACGGGCGACAAGTAGGCCGTCGAAATTCATTACCGTACAGTCTACAAGAAGGTATTAACCTCAGTTATATCAGATGTGCGTTATTTTTTTTTCTTTTTCTTTGTATTGGAAATAAAATTTAATCAATAGTTGTCATGACGAGATTGAAATATAAATAGACCACATGTGATCAAACCTTTCTTCTATTTGGAACTGTTCCATTTTTGCTTGTCATGACGGATTCAACATTGAGAGAAAGATTGAGGAAATTGGTGCGACTGTGATTGGAGTTCTTGAGAAATTTTTATTCATAATGTTAGCTGCAGATTCGGAATAATTTGGATGATGCTATTGATAAACTGATGGGGTAGCAGTGTATTTTTTCGTGTAGTTTGTGTTTCTGTGTTTTTCGTTGCATTGGAGATGATCAAAATAGATCTCGTGCCTTTCTGTATTTATTCAAAGAAATTTAATTCACTACTGCTTGATGTGCGGGAACTAGAGAATCTCAGGGTCGAGAATATAGAGACACCCCTATTGCTAACCTACTGCCCCAGTGTTGCAAACTCTCTCTTTCTATCGCCCTCTTGCACAGCTCATCATGCTTAAACCCCCTGCCCCTTCTTGACGCTCGCGATACACTCGTGTACCTATTGCACACCCGGAAACTCTTATTCTTTCATTCACACACTCAACACCCGTTACGATCATGCATTTATGTGAATACGTATGTGTATGTATTGGTGCAGAGTCGATAGATCGGACACGGGGCACGCGATGATCTCACGATATATTTTTTCTGCTCTTTCGTTCGCATTATGAGCCCTTCACTTTTCTTTTTTATCATATATCACGCATAGGGGTGGATAAATGCAATAGGGGATATTATGGTTTTATAGAGGTTGATAGCGCTTCCTACAGATCAAAAGATTAAAAAATTGTTCAAATTGAAAATATCTATTCTAGTTGTATTTTGTTGGGGAAAATATCAATATGATATTCGAATCGTATTGAATTTCCAACAATTTATTCCAGTACAAGTTCTGAATTACAAAATATTCCACTCAGAGTGATGAAATAATTTATAATAATTTTCAAATAGACAAAGTATACAAGAGAAACTCGGATTTTTCCTCTGGAATTGTTGGAATGTCGTATTAAAGAGTGAATGCAGTACGTAACCGATACGTAAGAATATTTGTGTAAGACACATAAATATCCGTGTGCTCATGTATCATGTGAGTGATACTTCATCAAATATATTTTGTTAAATACAACATATTTAAGGGGAAGGCATATATGACAGCGAACTTGACAACAAAGAATTATTGATTCTGTTCTCAGCGGGTTGAACGAGTTGGTTGAGCGATCCCTGCAGGGTACATTCAACAAAGGATGTTTTCCGAGTCCCTAACCTAGGCAACCCTTCTCCTACGCGTTTGCAGTCTACGTTTTCACACATGTATATATTCATACATACACATTAACGTGTATGTGAGAGTGTGTGGTTGTACTCTCTTCGTTCATTCCGCACTCTCTCGTCTTTTTCTTTTCTCTAATCTCCCTATCTCTTTTTGTTATATACTTTTTATCTTTTTTGCCCTCTTGTTCAACGCTCCCACGCGACATTTTGCTCCCCGCAAGCACTATATACACGTGTGTACTTAGTACTGAAGACTTAACTGCCTCTCATTCTCGTCCCAGCGGGCGTCGTCCAGCATCGGGGACAGATGTGCAAAATTTAAGGTTACCGTGACAGAAATAAAATAAAAAAAGTCACATGAATAAATGTGTATATATTTATACACATTATGTATGTGCACATATTCATACATATATTCGTTGGATATATCTCGAGATTTGCCCAAAGAGACGCAAAAATTTATAAATATATATTGCATATGCAGAGGACACAATGCAAGAAAGAGGTAAAATGAATGGATGCGGAAGTACACAGGCGAGAGGAAAATTTGTTCAGTATTAAGTGCAATGGCGCAGCTCGTTCCACTTCCGCCTTCTCTTGGGCTAGTAGACCACTCATATATATATAAACCTATGTATATGTGTATAAACAGAGAGAATAGCACACCATCTCGCTTTTTCCTTGCCGACGTCGCCTCACACTGCACATTCTCTCTGTGCATCTTCCCGCTCATATTATCGCTTCCAACTCGTCGACGTCATTTGCACATTATTGCCGTTTAACATCATTTACCTTCACATTTTTAGAATACATCCATGTACCAAGTTTAATGCACATAACTATGTGTTGCCACATAAAGCAGTAATTTCAATATTAACTGATGAAAATTAAGTGACATAAATTCAAATTCCACATAGACAAAACGTATTTATTTGAATGAAATTATCTATCTCGATTCTTCCTCAACGATGCATCTATAGCAATTTCCTGTTTGTTCACTTACCCTGAAAATAGAATTATAGCAGAAAGTAAAGAAAAAAAACACATTTTCCTTCAGCCAGATGCAAAGTAAAGTGAAGGGGCACACAGAAAAACACATAAACACACCGCTATACGTAATTGTCAATGTGTGCCCTCAGATTTCTCGCACGACTCTTGTTTCTCGTATCGCTCATGGACAAGGGGGGGTTTTTGCAGCGCGAGAAAAGCAGAGGGGGAAAGATGGAATTATAGAGACTGAGAAGGAAAGAATGAACAGGAGAGTGAAAAAAAATATATATA
>JABMBR010008384.1:0-50031 GCA_018881525.1 Meteorus sp. PSUC_FEM 10030008 | reverse complement strand
AAATTTTATTTTTTTTTTATATTTTTCATTATGAAAAGATTGATTGAGCGATCTGGCTGTTCACCACCTGCGAGGCCGCGCGGTCCTCTGGAATCGACGATTCGTCAAGGATTCTCAGAGAGTGGAAGGAAGACATGGAAGAAAAGGAGAAAAAGAGAAAAAGAGATCTTTAACATCAAAACGGTCGGATAATCCTCCAAAAGAAGAGGCCGCTCTTGGTGCGAGACGATGTTTTTAGAGCGTAAACACGTCGTTCGTGGGGCCCCCGTCGGTGATTCCCTTCTTTCCACCAAATATCTTTGTGTGTTCTCACGTACTCCTCAAAGTAGCCACACACGCGCATACAAACCTATTCATATACACACGCATATATTTATGGGGTATAAAATGTTTATACATTTACATTTTAACCGCACTAACGAATTTTACTTGTACCAACAAAATTAATATTCAGCATGAGGAGAAATTTGGAAACAAAAATAAATTATCAATATATCAGACCCACATATTTCTCTGTGGAATTTTTCGTTCTGACCTTAAATATGATTCATTTCTACTTCCTGTATCAGAGATAAAGGAGAAAAATTGCTACAAACACAGTTGGGTCGTCGCAGATAAGACTTGAGACAAATATGTGAGTGACTCATCATCAACCCGAAAATTTCTTCTCGCCTTGGGAGAATTTTTGAAAAACCCATAGAAAGATTGACGAAATCTCCATCGATTCTTGTATATTTATGTGGAATATATAGTTGTATGTGTGAGTATAGGAGGGCTAGACTTTTCTTGTCGGGCAGCCGTGTCAAATTAGGCAGAAAACGGTTGCGACCCCACAGAGCTCTCACATTAGAATGTATTTGTCGCTTTTCCAAAACCCAGTTTGAAAGGAATCATCTTGGGTGGTGAATAAAAGATCTATAAGTACGTGACAATTGGTAACATACTGAAATTCACTATCCCATTCAAGACTTTCTGTATATTTACAAAAATTGTTTATCGATTCTCAAGAGTGCGATGAACGAAATATTGACAAAATTACATTTTGAAAATTTTTTCTCTCTCGGTTGAATTGCTTCAAAGAACTTGAATGTAAATTTCACGTATAAAATGTTTTCTAGAATAATTTTCATATCAATCTGTGAAATCTATGTGAAGTCTGTTATTTCAGAATATTTTCGAAAGATAAGGTCTGTCAAATTGTAGTTTCTCTCGTTCGTAATTACATCAGTATTTATTTGGCCGTCACGTGAGAATAAAATATTTCTCTTCTGACAATATTTGATGGGATCATGAGTATATTTACATCAATTTATGTTCAAATAACTCATAACTCGAACGTTGTACATAAGATAACCTGAAAAAGTGAAATTCAACACAAAGTCGAAATAATTCGTGACATGTCGGTTAAATACATCAATTTCGAAATCATTGAAACTGCTCAATGATTTTCAAACCACCGTAATTATCACAGCTCAGTTCATTCACATCCGTTGAAACTCTCCCCATAAAATTCTTATCTGAACCGTTTCATATCTGTCAATAAACGAATCAATCATTAAGATAATTTTTTCTACGACATTATCAGAACAAAAACAAATGTTCCCATACTCATAAACCAAATTCGGACCCGACTACAAACACAATAATTTTTTTTCTAAAATAACATTTTCCGATAATGACAGTGACAACAAAATAAAATAAAATAATTCCATCAACTCAATGAGCAAATGAGACAAAATAATTGAAAAACACCCGAACCTCTACATAGATATCTGAGACATCAGTTCATTTGTATTTATAAAACCCAGAGAAAGTCAACTAAACTTTTAACCAACAGAGAACCAATAAATCACCCAACTCAACTTGAAAAAAGATGTATCCAAATAATTCCCGCGACAATGTCTCTCAAACTATCACACAATTAACCGACCAAACAATAAAAAAGGCAGAAAAGTAAAAAGCAAGAAAATTATACACCTATTTGAAAGGTCAAAAGTACCGGGATTAAAGTCAAGACGTGTATTGCACACCTTCATATATACACATTCGTTTCCCATGAGAGTAGTGATCTCAATGGCAGAGCAAACACGCGTGAACACGTATAAACTCACACACACGCAGACATATTTTAAAGTGACTATATATCCCCTTTTCATACCTATACATTCATCCATGCAAACATACACACATGAAGGAAGCACTAACGTTATGTACAGTGGATGTATAAAATACTGTGGCCCGGCACGCAGTGCGAGAGCCAAGAAGATTGGAGGTACTCGCAACAGAGCTGCCAGGGTATAAAGGTTAATGAGCGCGCAGGCGCAACCTATTATTTCAACCCGTTGGCAATGCCCCCTCTACTTTATTCCACTTCTCCTCTGCCATCTTCATCTTTATCTTCATCTTCATCATTTTCTTATTCTTCATCACCTTCTTCTTTCTCCACTTCTTCGTTTGATTTTGTTTTCAACGAACTCGAGCATGTCGCAGCGTTGGAATAGCAACGAAGCATCACACAAAAGAGAAAGGAAGAGGAGAATTGAGCGAGGGCAAAAGTGCGAGTGGTGGTGGTGAGAGCAACCGGGAGACCTTGAGCTGCCATGAAGACTTGAGACGTCTTCATCGTGTGTGCCTTCACAAGAAAAGACGAGGGGCGAAGGAGTGGGATAGAAATAGTGAGTAAGCAACAGAGTGATGGAGAGAAGTGACGAGGAATCGACGCTTTGAAGAATAATCTTCACCCAAGTGATGCTGATCCCTTAATTTTAGTTGGCTGTGTTTGTTAGTGTGATTACAGTATACATTTATGTCTCGATGTATTCATTGTTCATTGGAAATATATATCAGTATTACTTGGGTTATAATCATGGGAAATGACAATGCATTTTGGCTGGAGGAATGATTGGTTGCTCGCAATCGTAACCCAAAATTATTTCATGTTTCTTGAACCACCTGCATAAAGTCATGCTTTGTTATCATAATAATCGACGTTTATTCATCATTTTAATCAGGATTATTCATTAATCAATTAGAGTTGTTGGTACAGCTTCATTGGTAGAAATATTTCGTTAGTGAAGAGCAAGTTCATTCGAAATTAGTTATTTCTACAGATTCCTCAATTTCGATAATTTCCCAACTGATTTTTGACACGGGAGAAATTCAACTAATGATAGTTATCACGAATACATTTTGGAATGTTTATATTTGTACTGACCGCTGTTGATTTTATTGAGCTGTTTGCAATGATGAATGCATTTTTCTAGTTGGAAAATTTGGAGTTTTTGAGATTATTATGATGTAAGTTGAGGATAGAGAGAGGTTTGGATATTTTAGTTACAATAATTGACTGATTGAAAAAGAAATTTGGTGTGTTTTTACTCTTATCCACCGTGTGATGAGATGGAGCTGAGTTTCAATTATTTCATTGTCATTCCACCCAAGAGTATTGAAAACTTGCATTTTAATTATCAAAAATTTCAAAATCATCAATAATAAAATACCTTTTCAATGAACACAACAATTTATGGTAAAGATGGACAACATCAGAAGCAGTATCTTAACCAGTGACATTTACATTCAACGTTATAGTAATTATAATTCACTGATTGCAATGAATGCGAACGTTGAATTGGTCTGAAGAATGTTTAAAATTCATTTTCCAAATGAATCTATGGGCTGAATATGTGGCAAAGGAAATTTAACAGACACGTGAAAGTTTTCATTGAAAGCTATTAACGGCATTCATTCACTAATTTTCTTCTACTCTCCCGTCTCTACCAACACCTACCAAGTGTAAATTACTCATAAATCACCGAAATAAATGTGTGGCATTGAGAAATGGAACGTGTGCGAGGGCGGATCGACATATGCTACAGTCACATTATTCGGAAACTCATGCGTAAATAATTTCCTTCCTCAGGGTGATACAAAATTTTATCCAGCTTCAACAGTGTTAGTGTCGTCTGCAAAATCCAATTTAACGGCATCCCAGCGTTTATATATTCCACGCCACAGAATTTAACATTGCACATCAATACATATGCACATATTCAGTACACATATATCCCACCGAAACAACATTTTATTCTCTTTTGTTATGTATATATGAGGTACAAAATAAAAGGAGACGAAAACAGTTCGAATCTCTTTTTTCTCCCTTTCACATTCTCTCTACTCCCTTTGCGTATTCTCAATTCGACACAGGGTACACTCGTCACGGTCAGATCGAAGGGTCCGCAAAGCCACAAAAGCAACCTCGAGAGCACCAAGAGAAAAAAAATGGAAAAAATGTCAGGAAAAAGGAAAGAAAGAAAAAAAACAAATAAGAATGCATACATCTATACCAAAGTCCATCGCTCCTGTCAAACGACATCCCTAAAATGTCGAGAAGGAATAAAAAAAAAGGAAAAATATCTAGATCGATACGACATGTTTGCGGATCAATCTTGAATGTACACAACTGTATGTGTATCTTTATATTTTCATTCCTTTTTTTCCCTTTGGATCACAGACTTCTGTTGCTTTCATTTTGTCACGATGCGATTTGGACGAGGATGTTTCTGTTATTTTTAATTGACACCTGGTGTGCAGGCATGCATCCCCCATTCTAACAATACTCACCCCTAAGCACATATATTTCATGTATGTATGTACATATACAATAGTAATAATAATGATGATGATGAAATATGTGTCTTTGCACTAGATATTATTTACGAAAAAAATGTCGGTTTATATACAGATGAATGTATGAGGGAGGTACTGATCGAGAATTAACGGTGTGCATGCAACACCTGGTATTATATTTTATATGTGAGAATAGATAGGTGGGATGTAACACTCTGGGAAATTATGAACTAGTCAGCAGTATATTTTATATACCCCTTTACAAAAAGGCACTTTGGCATTTTAGAGGTGGAGAAAAAAAATTGAAAGTCATTCGGGATGTGGAACGAATGGTTTTTTTTTGTTTCCATAGAAAATCGTTTTTTTTTCTCATTGACATTGAACAGAAAAGTTTTTTGTTGCTGTGGTTTGTTGAAAACAGCTGGGTTATGTGTTTAATCCATTGCGCTGTGGCGCAGTTCTGTAAAAATTCAGTGAATTTAAAGATGTTCAAGTGGATTACTAAAAAAAAAGTTTCGTGGTAAATGTTCCAGTTGAGATAGTTGAAATTATAGTATAAATATTGGAATAGTTGAGTCCTTGAATTCATTACTTGAAATTATATCTGAACTCAAATTTTTAGGTCTCATATCAAGGAAAGAAAAATTTCAATTTCTAAGATGTATAGTCATCTGAGTGACCAATAAATGATCAATGAAAAATGGTAACTTTATTATTTAAATCTGGCGGATATAAATTATGGAAAAAATAACAATATAATTCTTCTCAATGAATGGATAAATTAATTCTGGTATCACACCGCACCACCTGGTATGTTATTTTCTCTGCTCACCAACCAAAAAGCCATGACAGAAATAATACAATTCAGTATCCAGTTACACCCTCATTCTATTCAAGTGCTACAAAAATGGTGTTCAATGTGAATGAAACCGATGTGGTGCTGTACGGCGCCTGTCACTGTGCTTCGCTATCGAATAAATCGGAAGAGTCTTATGGAGATAGGATAAAAAGGGAGAAGGAGAAAGAGGTTTTATGCAGACACTCAGTAACGCATGACAGCCGACGTGCTGCAAATGTTTCAATTTATACATAATGTATTTGACACATAAGAGAAAAAAAAAGAAAAACGTGTGTGTGGCACGTGCTTCTCTTGTTCGTACAGTGTTTTCCATCTACCCTAAAATCCTTCCTAGCTGTAGTCATACCCCAGGGGACAAGGAACAGCCCCTAGTCTCTGTAAGGGGGTGAAGCCACCGTCACAAATATCCAGCTGTCACACATTATGGCTTCAGGAAAATTTTAATAAATCAAATGATGGAAAAATTAGTCAGTCAAGTGCGACATCTGATCGCAAATGGGAGGATAAATGTAGTTTCACAGCAAGAAAAAGAATTGTTTGTGTATATCACATTGAGAAAAATAATAGAGTTGTTCACAAATTTTTTGATGCTTAATATTGTAACAAATCTGTGTTGATCGATTTGAAATTTTGAAAATTGAGCTTTTCGTGTCTGTCATATTTCCATCCTTAACTTTCTTGAATGAATGGGTCCATCTAGAAACCTGTTCCCCGGCTATTTTACTTGGTTGAATCAAAACTATTGACTGATGAAAAACTACGGAAGTATATAATTTGTATAGACAAATGTCCCATAGAAACAGTGTTGTGAAACGCAACACAATAAAAGGATTTATTAGTAAATATAAACGATAAGTTTGGGGGTTGCATGAGACGAAAGAGAAGAAAAGGAGAAAAAAAGATCGAGAGGCGTATCAGGAAGATGAGTGAGACAGTGGAGAAGAGAAAAGCAATTGAGGTCGCGCCCATGGCGGTTTGAGGTTTAATTACAGGCGAACAAACACCATACAAGTATATATGAGAAGATCGATTCTCAAAGTTCATTCTCAGCACTTGATCGGCCATCGGAATTTTTACCTTCCAGGCACTTGATCGCATACACTTTTTCATTCTGCATTTTTCTTTTTTATTTCTTTAAACAGTAGCTCATACCACAAATTTGAATGAGGATTTATGAATAAATAAACGAAGTGGAAGTTTGCGAGGAAAAAGTTTAATTGCAGATGATAAGGTTTCGTTCTGATAAAGTTCATGAAGTCTTGGTGTTTTAGATGAGAGTATTCGCCAATTAGTAATTGAATTCACGAACTCATCAACTATAATATTGGCAACTATTTCTCTTCTACTGTAAAATTGGTGAATTCAATGCATTTTGTGGTATCGTGTACTTGGACCGCACTTGTACCAAAACTCGAGAGAAGAATAACAAGTGAACTAACGAAGTATGGAGGCAATAAAAAAATAATAAACATTCGCATCTCAATTTATTTTGAGTCAGTTTGATATTTTATCAAAGTTCATGCATACACAATTGAGGAGTTTGTCCTTCAAAGTTTTTCATTATTTCTCGATTTCATTATTGAAAACAGAAATGATTCTATGAATGCAATTTGCAATCGCTGATATACAGTTCAATTACACTCAATCGAAGAATCGAGTGCTAAAAAAAGAGAAGATGAATGACGTATTAACATACTCATGTCAACCATAAAGACAAATTTGAACTCATTTCACAAATTGTCTGTTATTACTTGATAAAATGCATTGGATAATCTACATCATCTACCTCTTCTTCTTCACGAGCAAAATTATGAAAATATCAATTTTTAGTATCCAAACTATATTTTCAATGAAAACATATTTTGTGTCGAATAATCAAGTCAAAAAACGTCTTCATTGCCAGCAAAATTCCCATGTGCTATCAAAATCGATACATTTTTACACAAATTTTCGACTGCCTACATCAACAAAACATACAAACGAAACCTTTCCAATCATTACATCCAACCTACGCGCATTCTTTTCCGCGAGTCAGAGACAGGATCGGCATCAAGACAAAGAATGAACGCGAGAGAAGATATCTCGTCCTGTGTGCGCCTTCCGTTTCTCTTTTTATCAAACCCAACACATAGGTATACTACCCTCGAATCCCTTACTCTGTGCACGTGGTCTTGCCATCTTCTCTCTCATTTTAAACCTACATCGGATTAATTTTTTCTCTCTTTCTTTCTTGGTTTCTTTAGAGCCAAGAGCTCCAGAGAGAGGCACCGGTGGTGGTCTTGGCTCTGCTGGTGGCCCAGCTCGCACTTACACACTCGATCGCACATTCGATCTTGGTTGCCTCTTGCTCTCCCACTCTCTTATTCTCTCGAACACATTTCTCTCCCCATTTCTTTACTTCTCATTCGCTTGGAAATCTCATGAGGTATATGTTGGGTATATAGAGAATACGATGGAGGTAACTATTGATTGTCGGTATATGAACCGGGAAGAAATTCTGATGGCCTCATGACCTGGAGAAATTTTGGTAGCGCCATTTATTATGAAATTCAATGCGCTGTTGACGATATTTAAAACTCATTCGCATAACTTTTTCATTGTTCTGAAGTTATTTGTCTGAGAATTTCTCTTAACGTTTCAACAACGATATTGTCAGTCAGTCAATTCATTA
Organism: Meteorus sp. PSUC_FEM 10030008; assembly: GCA_018881525.1. NCBI lineage: Eukaryota > Metazoa > Arthropoda > Insecta > Hymenoptera > Braconidae > Meteorus > Meteorus sp. PSUC_FEM 10030008. The sequence continues at coordinate 41,875 of JABMBR010008384.1, read as the reverse complement.
ACTTTACATAAAATTTCGAAAGCAAACAAAATCAATATTGATCGATCAATTATCGAGATGATTTCTCATAATTCTTATTGCGTGAAAAATTCATGAAAATTCGATTAAACAATTAAGAACTATTTTCTTAATCGTGGTAATTTCATAACAAATCAACGCAATTTTCTGAATGAATGTTTCAATATTTTTTTATTCTTCATCTCCTTTTCTTGCTCGATGTCTATTCAGCAGTACATACAAATCTATATAAATATATGAATGAAAAAAAAATGAATAAATACAAAGCACGTGGGGGGCTGATGAACAGAGATGGAGAGGAAGGCCTTGAACGATACTCAAGGATTTATACATCTTGGCGACAAAGAGAGAAAAAAAATGTAGAGACCCACCGCGCACACACGGCACCATCTCAAGTTTGACGATTCCGGGGAATGAGAAAAGGTTTGGAACTTTAATTTGGAATTGGTGATGTATATACGAGCGAAAGCGATATTTACAGTTTTGCTGTGTATTTTTGTGTTTGTCGCGGCGATGATGCGACAGTGCGCGCGCGCGCGAGCACGTTGACTGAAGTAAGAGGAAATAAAAAAATATCGTCAGGAATGACGCGCATGAAATGTTTTGCGTTGATACCGAGGACGCCAAGGTTTGGAAACTGTTGGTGGTAGAGATTCTGACGATAAATTGTTTCAACAAAAACTAACATCAATGCAGGAAAGGGAAAATATTTCAAGTGTGGTGGAGTAAGGAAGAAATACAGTAAAAGGCAAGAGATACGCCAAAGTGAAAATTTCTTGAAGCGGTATACAGATAATCAACATGGAGAGGAACAATTAATTATTATGTGGGAAAAATTTGACCATGAACAACCGTTTACTTCATATCCAAGCAAAGTATTGAACACAATCTCGATTAGGGAGTGGTTATGATGATGTCCAAAACGGATCCCAATTGCAACCTCAGTAATCTCATCCATCTTTTCTCACTGAATGCAGAGGCTTTTTACAAATTCTCACGAAAAAACACATCCATCTATCGATTCTAACCATATTTCAAATCTCAAATGTAACTAATTTACAAAAGAGAAAAGAAATTCACAATTTGTATACTTTCACGACATTTCCTCATAACTTCTCAACATCCAACACTACTTTAATAGTTCTTTTACAGTTTTTATTCACGATGTCAGACAAACATCTATTATACATTCACAACCAGTGTATTATAAAAGCATTATTTTTTCCATCCTAGCCATAATTCATATTTACGATCGACAATTACCACACACATATGTGTGAGTTGATAAAATACACATGTTACACCAATACTCATACTGCATTTAGAAATATTTATTGATGCACATATATATGTATGGCATTTTATGATACTCATTCAAGGTACATTTTGATGTTTTCTGATTTTCCATCGAGATAAAAAAACTCGTAAAAAAAACACATACAACGAAAAAATAATGACAATAATAATGCCAATAAAAATAAAAATATCGTTAACATCTTAATGATTATCAAAGTGCGACATCTCGATTACCTTATCTGGAATATAGCCAATGTGACAATCCTGTATGGACGCGGAAGGAGTTTATAAGAGTTGGTGACATCGATAAAAAAAAAAAATGTGAAACATCGACAAAGGGAATCGAAATATTTTTTCGATGGTGTGCAACAGAGATGGAAAAAGTTAGTGGTGCGGTGGCTTATCGATTTTTAACGAGCACTCGCTCCAGCGATTTACAATCGAGTCGTTCGTTAATCAAGTTAAGACCATTATATATACAGCTGGCAGGGCGGCCACAAGAAAGATCTGAAGAGAAAAGGAAAGAAAGTATATATACATATATGTGTACAATGAGCGAAGGTGAATGGATAAAAGAAAAACGATGCGGAAAAAAAAGGAAAATAAAAAGAGTGAAGTGTAGAGAAGAGAGAAGACGAAAAACAGGATTTGAAACCGGCGCCGACAGCGTGAGGAGCCCACAGGAATTGAGGGAGATCGCATTAACCTAATCGTTTCAGATCCTCGTTCGCGAAATAAATTAACTGATTTGCATGGGAATTGGGAAACTCTGGGCGATATGATGACGATGACAATCATTACGATACTTTTTATATCAAACTTGTGTGCAGGAGTAAGAAAAAAATTTGCAAATTGTATTCATTTTCTTGAGAGATAGGAAAACCGAACTTTGAATAATTAGACTTTGTTCTCTTTCAGAAGTTTCAATACTTTTATAGAGTTTGTACTACCGATTAACTTGAATTGCCCAATTCATCGATGGATTGGGAATTTCTTCCTGGATAAACGATTTGAACACTGCAAAATTTGTGAAAATCATAAGTTGGGTAATAAATCGAATGTGAGAATCAATGTGACCAAGACAGTTCGTGTACGAATGAAAGGAAAACTTGATGAACAATCCATCACTAGAGTGACATAATATTTCCATTGAACTTCTGCGATAGACTTTGTATTATTATTCATCATTAATTGCATTCCATTGGGAAAAATACAATTATACTTGAAGAAAATTCCTGATTCGTGAATGAGATCGATAAAAACCATTAATCGATTGAGAAATTAAAAAAGTGGTATGTGAAATGTGTTGATTGAAAATTACGATTTGTTGAAAAGCAATTAAATGATGAAGATAAGGTGAGAACTATTATTCAACCAGGAGCCAGTTATATGATTTAATCTGATCGTTAAAATCACTTTTTTCTCTCAAATTGAGCGGCGTATTCGCTCTCTTAAACATTCATAATCCACCAGCGAATACAAAATACGACTACCACACATAAGTATATATTGTACGGTGATATCTTCATAAACCAAAAACATTCAAAAACTCAAGAACAAAAAAAAGATATGAAAAAAAAAACATACGCTTATATGAGTTTATTATTCGCCTATAGAGCAGGTGTGTCCGTCCACCTCATACATAAAAAAAATTTGCATTCGAAGTCCATTATTTATTCTTCAAAGGCCGAAAGACAAGAGAAACAAACAAGGAATGTGCATAAAAATTGTCGGCGAAATTCGTCCAATATTTTCCCAAATTAAATTTGAATCCTTCGATTTTATCATAATATAAATTTATACACATTTCATATACATATGTTTTCTGATATTCGTTTTTGTATACGTTTTGTTGTGGGTGATTTACGTAATAGGGGACTTTGTTAAATTAATGAGTACACATACACACATGGGCCCACGCACATCATAAACTTTTTAACACGGCAGATAGTCGCCCATAATACACATCACAAATCGAATATAATAATAATAATAATTTACAGAAGGTAAAGCATATAAATTTAGAGACATCCAGAGATAGGAATAGCGTCTCACCCATAGCAAATCGCCTCTTATAATTCACAGGCGGAATAATTTCCAACTCTCGCTTCTTCTATGCGCACACATGTTTATTCATATTTATGTATGTCATATTATACACAAACATATATGCAATAATTTTTATTCAGTTGCTTACGGTATGCACACCCAACCATACTGTTATATTAAACACAGTCAGTCGTTTGTAATTTTCGTGCGATGCGGAAGATGAAGAAAAACATGTACATGATCTCAAGCGAAGAATGAGAGAAGAAAGAACAAAAATTTTGAAAACCAGAACGAAAATGAGACCGTGAATGAGAACAATGAGGGAAAGGGGACGAAACGAGAAAAACATCGATATAGCAACACGAACAAATACAGAGTGGACAGAAAAAAAATGCTACCGCGTCGAAGGGAACCTGACTAACAAGGAATAGAGTAGGAAGAATAACATTCAATATAACAACGAGGACAAAAACTGGCAGGACAAGGAAGATTCAAGAACAACAGCGCTGTAGATAGGTACAAGCACAGCAACTAGTACGAAAACAGGCAACGATACTGATGATGGGATTGCGAACACCACTAGAGAACTAATATGAAGAGATACGCAACATCAATAACAATGGAAAGAAAATCTCGATGAAAAATGAAACAGGAACATCTCCGAGAGTTTGATCAGTATCCAATAACAATCATAATTATGCGAACAAGGTCTAGAACATAACTGAAACCAACAATAACATCAAGTTTGTGAAGAAAAAGCGTAGCGATAAGATCAAAGTGAACGAAAAAACACAACAGAAAGAAATTACGGAGGCTGGAAAGCAAAAATAGTGGCACCTATAGGAGCACCCTGAGACACGATAATTTTCAGTGTTTACGGCCAAGTTTTATTTATAAGAAGGCGGGAGACATTTTACGGACATTTTACGGCCACCATTATCGTGCAGTTGCACTCGCTCGCGCGCGTCTCAATTCCCGAAACTAGAAATGAAACGAGCCGCTGCAAAACGCGCGCGCCACATTCGAACGCCTGCTCATTAGTTCTATACACATAACCACCTCGAATCGACCCTTAAAACCCTAATACTGAATTTTCGTGGAACCCTATATTGAGAATAATGCGCATAGGAAACAAAAAGGATAAATAATCTATGCCACACACACACACACACACACATACGCACACACACACACACGCACACACACACACACACACACAAAATAAGAAAAAAGAGAAATTATTGAAATGTACTTCGAAATGTGAAAACTTATTCTGTTGGAATAAAAAGTTGAAGTGCAGTTTAATTGCATGTGTTAGGTAGTTATAAAAATTACTGATGTACATATGCAACTGTATATGTAGAAACTCACATGCCTACATGTAATAAAAAAGTATATTCTACACATCAATAATATGTTGTTGCAATTCACGAATACAAAAATATCTTGACACAAAAATTACACACAATTCATCAATATTTGTTTTTCAAATAAAAAAAAATCAGCATCATAACCATTACTTTTCTTATACCTGAAAACGATAATCAATAATCGTAGTAAATGCTCTCAGATGACTCATCTGAAAGTGTATACACGGAAATGACACACTTGACTGATATTTTTGGGGATGTTGTTGTATATAAAGTCTCAAGAGTGGTAGTAATTGACACCCTCAATGCTCTGAACTAAAATCCTTGTGGGAATACGATAGCCAAAAATTAGTGTACAACTAAAAGCATTAGGAGGCGTAGAAGAAATATATTGGAAGTGTTCAAAGTCTGGACGAGGTGGAAAAGAGAAATGAGAAATCTTTCCTGAATGTAGTTCCCGAAATGGAAAAAGGTATTATCTGTATGAGTTTCGTCGTCCCATGATGATGAGAGCGACCTTTTTTTTCCTCGTTTACTCGAGCGCGCGGCGTCTCCTTTGTATTCACCACTCTGACACACACTCAATTCTCATCTTTTATGTCTTAATATAGTGGTTGTATTTATTTATTTACTCGACTTTCTCACTGTAATATTCTTTTTTTTTCTGTTTCATTCTCAGATAGATTATCACAGTGAATTAGAATTGAAGTTCAAATCAATTTGTTTTATTGCAAATTTTATTATGAATAAAAATAATTTGAAATAAAAACTTTGATATACCAAAATAATTCAACAAAAAATCTTTCTGGTGAATCTATTTTCTCTGCATTTTCTGAGAACAACAACTAAAAAATAACAAGACGAATATATATGAAAAACCGTTGGAAAGTGTATGATAATGAATAAATAAATAAATAGCAATATATATCATACACAATTCCAAGCGATAAAAATCAGCACCAATTTAATTTTACAGTTGATTACTATTTCCATGTATTTGATTACTTTATGGTGGATAATATTCCTCGATAGAAATCTATACACGCACGTTGACCTATAAATATTTTCTATATACAAGAATGAAGGAAATATGTTTACAGAGTATACATATAGACATACACACGTAAATGTTGTTACATCGAAGATCCACCGTGAAGGATAACGGATGTGATGTTAAGGCCGTGGGGCATCTAATTCACCAAGAGCGATACTCTCTTGTCCGTCGGGGTTCTCTTGCCATCAACGCAAAATGCACACGCTGTGCTTCGTGGTGTTCCAACGGTCACCACATAGTGCAATGTTGTACAAAGAGGGCGAGAGGGAGAGAGAAGAAAAGAAAAAAAGAGTTTTGCTTACGGGGATGGATGGAAAAGCATATAGGTAAGTAAAACAAAACCAACCATATCGGGTCTCAGCTAGCAAGCATACACTGTAAGCGAATCGTGATGGTAATCGCAATACTCGCTTCCTAGTCGCGGCAATTAGCTTCTGATCGGGGGTTAATTAAGTCGAATCTCCCTCCTACAGTTATTCTGAGTAATTGCCTATTATCTGTCGTAGATCATTTTTTTTGTTCCGTTTAATAAGTATTAATGCATGACTTGAAAAAATTAACGCATAATATGTATTCATGTTTTTATCCTTCTGTTTTCTTTTCTCCTGTAACTCCTCATTGTCTTCGAAAGAAGTCTGTGAAGAACCTTTGTATGGTGCAGGCTTTGTTTATACGACTCTAATGAAATATTTGTTTTTTTTTTCGATTTTTTTTTTTGATGTATTAATGCTTTGATTTCCAGTTGTAATTGTGAGCTTCCTTTGTTGAATTTTTCATTCGCTGATGGTTCTTCTGTTGGATGTGTGAGATTTCATTTTGTTTACTTTGGATATTGAGCATTAGTTCGAAGAATTTTATTCACGGATTTTTCCGGTTTTTTTTCCTTTTGTTAGTTACTCGTATTCTCGATTTTCATTTTGTTTATATTGTATACGACTCGTTCCAAATTTTCTGATAAAAAGTATGAAAAAAATTCATGAATGTCTTTTTTGAACTTTATATCATTTAGATTGAAAAGTTCTCGGAACTTGAAATTTTTCAGACAAATAAATTTCAAAGAACTGACTTTATCAATTATTTTATTGAATTTATTTCTAAAAATATTTTCACTCATAGAAGTTTATTTACAGTTCATATCGTAATCCATGTCTGTTTTGTCAATTCCCCCTTTTTCCGCTGTGTTCTCAGTTAAATTTGTGATCGTCGCTGAAATTACGGCAGTTTTTTTTAGCATATCGGTGTATATATATATATATATATACCAGAGCAAGAACATGTGTACACACTGTGTCTCACTCTCCCTTTTTTTTCTCTCTGCACTACCCAACATCCTTGTGCACTTCCCTTGTGAGCGCGTGGAGGAGGACAATAAAAATAAAAAAACAACTCACATATACCTACCACACGTTTTGCGCCACCGCCGGATAAATCGACTTTACGTCTTAATTTTATACTCGATAAAGCCAATAATTTGCACTTAGTTCTCGTGGTAGTCAACCGTTGTATCGGAACAATTAATGGTTTAAACGAGACACTCTATGTGTATGTGTGTACTCAACACATCTATATATATGTAGTATGCGTAATCAAGAAATGCAGAAACATATTATTATCAGAATGATCATAATGCATTTGTGTTTTTCAACAGAAAAATATTTTTATCCAGTAAAATTATTGCGAGATTTCAATATTCCACATCAAATGTAAATCACGCGTACAACTGAGATAAAACTTGAATTGCCGAACATAAATTGATCTGGCAAACAAATTCTTACCGTCAATGGCAAAAATTTCAACTTCTTTCAACTCACATTTTCCAATAAAAATCATACTGTGCACGTAATTTATAAAAATTGATTTGTCAAAATTTCTTTCGTCTATTTAAATAATCACGATAAAAATTGTGTTATAATAAATACGCAGCAATGTCAATTATGTTATTGTTCATTATCTCCCTGGGAATTATCGCCTAAACAATTCTAAAATTTGGTCTTTCGTTCCATCTGTCTGCAGGTGCAATTGGCGGGATAAAAGTATTTGTATACATTTTTTCTGCCATTAGACTGATATAATCATTCTATTGGACATACACACCGAACATATTCATGTTTAATATTGCTGTTGAACGATTAAAGAGACGCGATTACCATCCGCCATTACGCGCTGTCGGACGAAGTTTAAAGCAAAGACGCGCCCGAGCGATAGTCGCTTAAATATTCGAGGTATAACATCACTTCTACATGCATATACATATATGCTCATGAGTTTATCATAATATACGCATGCGAAAAGCGCCACGATGTTCCCATGTCTACATATGAACATACATAACACTAACGCATAAATATGTCTATGTATTATAGTCGCGATTGCCACTGGTCCTAGTCCGTCCCGCTTCAGACATTTCTATTAATTATTCATCAGCAAACATTCTCCTTCTCTTTCACCCACACTCATACCTTTCTATCTTTTGTATGAAATTTATTTTTTTCTTCTGTCATAAAAGACACAGTGATTGATGAAAAAGAAAAAGAAAAATAGACAAATTAATGAAAATAAAAACAGAAATATGGTGGTGAGTTGGACCAAGTCAGGAAGCCCGAGCAGCGCATCTTGATGCGAATCAATTCGATATGCGTCGTATATTCGAGAGATATATTCTTTGTATACACATTATCGTCCATGAAATAAGAAGATGGAAGAAAAAAGGAAATTGGATGGGCGTGGAAAAGCGTGAAATTCTACAGGTTGGAAGGTTGAAAACTTTATCGATTCTCTCTGTCTCAACACATAATTGATCTTGAGTATACAATGCTCAATAAGGGTGAAAGAATAAAAATGAAATTAATTTAGTTTAAGGTTCCAAGAGGAGTATCTTCCGAAAATAGAGTTTCAATTCATCAATAGTTGAATGCTTTACTCAGTGAATCTGAATTTCTGGCGTCGAAAAACATTTTCGATTTCAAAATGACAAACTCTTCCTCTATCGATAGTTGAATTTAATAACCCATGTGTAACAACGCAGATCATTTGAGATAGTCGATGGAATCGAATTTTCGATCTTTATTCCGTTCTTCAGATTTTGATCGGCGTCCACTTTACTTGGACTCTCGACACCAGATAAAATTCGTTACTTGCGGTTTCGCGATCATAAATATACGAATATAAATGTCGAGTGGATGTTGAAAAAAAACTGGGCGGTCCATTTAGCTCCGCCCTCCCTAAACGCCAAAAAAAATATAAATACAACAATTGTCCGTCGCGTAACCAACGTATAAATTTTCTCATCTCCCATTCTCATATATACATTTACATATTTCTTTCTTTATATTCCACTTGTGTATATATTTACACGCGAATGGAGAGTGTTGAAAATGGTTGGCGTGTTTTAAATAAATGTCCATTTGTAAAGGAACCGCGGCGGCGGCAACGGCGACGATGGCTACTTTCGCGCGAATATAACATACAAAGTGTGAGAGAGTAAAAGGTGAAGGGAAGGTGTGTGCACGAGGCGAACGCAAAAGAGAATCGCGAGATTATGGTGGAGGGGAAAAGCGGAGAATAATAAGAAATAAAAAAATTCTGAATATAAAATCGAGAAAAAAGTCGGAAGGGTTGGAGAAAGATAAAGGGAAACAGAAGGAAGAGAGAGGACGTGAAATAAGGAGAAAAAAGACGCGCACGATGCGAAGGGATAACGCGTTTCACAAGAGCGTAAATCGCAAGACGTAGATTTATCTTTTGCGTTTACTCTCGCTCCGCAACCCCCGATGGATTCCCAAATGTTCGCGTGCATGGACGGTGAAGGGAATAGTGAAAGGGCGAAAAGCGTCATGGGAGAAAGCGAGACCAGAATAAAATGAAATGAAAATAAACAAATGAAGAGAAAAAAAAATACAGCACAAGATCGGCGTCGATTCGTATCGGAATTCAGGGCGCATTTGTGTCGCCGCCTCTGCTGCCGTTTCAAAGATTTACGAATCGCACGTTCTCTTTCTCTTTACCACCTTCCATCTCTCTGTATATTTGTTCTCTTGTTTATTTTTTTCTCTTTCATTCATTTATTTGCTTTTTCACTTCGTTTCACGCGTCAGTCCTGAAACAAAGTGCGATCGATGTGTCTGTGACCCTGCGGTACTTTTTATTTCGTTAACACTTGTTCTCTTCAAAATGATCACACAAATTTCCTTACTTTGTACAGTATACAATCTGTGGTAGACGATCGGGAATTTCTTCCCAAAATATCATCTTAAATCTGCTAAGCTATCGACTAACTTTTATATCGAGGATTCACTGTACAAAAAATTTCTTTCCATTTTGGAATTGTATCAAGAGAAGAAATATCTCATTTTCTATTCTAATGTTTTTGGGAACATAACCTTTCCACAATGCTGTTTGGTATTTTTATTCGTGAAATTGTGTTCCATCACAAAAATATTCTTGGAACTAACCCTCTATAAGAAAAACATCCGTCGATGAACTAAGTAAAAAAAAAGGGAACAACTGAAAACAGGATGAAAAATGAAAGTGAATGAATAAACGAATGAATAAACAAAAAGTCCAGAAGTCACGCATGATTATTTTATAATCCACTTTCTGTTAATTTACTTTTGATTGTGTTGTAAAACAATTGACTCCTGCACACATAATATATTTATAGGCAGCCTAAACAGAATTACATAGAAACCCATTTTCTAGTACAAAGATGAGAGAAAGCGAGACCGAGTGTGAGGGAAAGATCGGATGAGATCCCGCACATATTCGCCCGGGATCTCATTTACAGTACAAATTAGTTGTAGGTCGGTCTGCAATCGCTTAATGGCTGCGAAACACGCAAAGAGAGGTTAGGTTTAATGAAGACCGCGCGTTATCCGTGACGAAGACCGCGTGCACCGCTTTTGCCCATATACTATTCTGTATACGCACACAAACACACAAACGTTGCGCGCTATATATGTTTATGTTTAAAGTCAGCTGAACATCGGCTTGTTCAGGTGAAAAAAGAAAAAAAATAATAAATAACGCGTAAGTATTTATACATATACATAAATGAGGTAAAGAAACGAATGTGAAGAGGACGCCCATGAATACTTTTGCGTACGCAAGTTGTTTTGAATGCAAGTTAAACGAAGATTTATGCTGTGACATTCACGTAAATATAAATAAGAATATGCAATCTCGGTCTCATTGTCCAGGAATAGTGTCGTGCTCGGACACATTTTGTCGCCAATACGCGTGACCAGATCATCGAGAGGAATATATTTGAAAATAGATAATTTATGGTGAGATTGTGGAAAGTTTATTTCGATGAAATATAAAATCTCTTTTCTTCCAATCGAATTATGACGAGTACGAAGTTTTCATTTGTTTTTGGTAAATGTGTAGATTTTAGTTTATTGTTTGAACCCTGGATTTATTATCCTATTAAAAAAATTTGGATTTCTTCCGAATTACTCTTTCACTGGTCTTTTTATTTTTTGAAGATTTCACGCAATCAGAATGAAACTTCGAATGATCTCATCATCACACATATTGATTTCAAACTTCAATGGATTTTTCTAAATCTCATCAATAATTTTGTTATAGATCATCATATCATTGATTTCAATTGCTGATTGTAATGTTCAAACAGCTGAGAGTCTTTCTGTTTCGGATTACTATTTTGAATGAGAATATTTGAATATTAACCCGCCGACGATAATGAAAAGTTTCTCAATTTTACTTTTACAATTTTTTGTTGCAATCTTTGAAATTGAAAATAGTGGACGGTATTTATATAGCGTCATACAGTATCGTAAACACGGTGAACCGGTATGACCAGCGTGTGTCGGCTGCTCTATTCCAAACACTTTTATTCCATCGTTAATTCATGAAAATACTTTTTACTCAAATTAAAACGATAGTGACTTCATTAATCCATCGTAAACACTGAAACAATCTATTACATCGGATAATTTTTGCAACTATCATCATAATTATTGTTCACAGAGACGATTGAGCTGTCATGAAATCACGTCAATTTTTTCGGAACAAACTATTTTTATGAAGATTTTCAAATGGTTCTCACACGGAGTAGCAGTCCGGATCAGATGAATGAGCCAAACTGCATCATCACAAAATATGATTTTGTTCGGAATGAAACTCATCAACTCATATACAATTTGTAATGAAGATGGAATTTTCCAGTGGAATTAAATATCGAAAAAAACTCCCAAAAAGTGATTTTCAATTTTTCACAATTTCCTCTCGATATTCACTGTCGATCATAACGGACGACCGAATTTGAAAAAAAAATCTTAATATCTTTTTAATTAAGTAAGTAAACAGCGTCAAAAAAACAGCTGGTAACTAAATGACCGTCATGAAAAATTCATTACTCACACTTATATCGTTCATTGTAGTATTTTCTGCACATTCACACACGTAGAAGGGTTTTTTTAATCCGTCTGGTATTGTAACTCCCCAGCACACGATTTCTTTCAGTCTCGTGCGAATATGAGCGTAACACACGCGATGTTCACGTATATTTATAAATAAATAATCATAACATTAACAAATATATCATAAACACTTGATTATTCCACTTTATCTCCTCGTTGACAAGGGGAAAATTTTTTTCTCTTTTCTCTCTGATGAAACACCCTTCCGATCATCGCTACAACATTACACACTAATGACAGATATCACTCGATATTGACCACTGATGGCGTCGTTGACAGGAGATACTCCCGGCAAACGACATCCTCTTTCCAATCGTCGAAATCACCAAAAATTATTTTTAAACTCTGATTTCTCTTATAGCAATGTGTGTATTGAAAATAATTATTCGAATTAGTCTCCGATGAGTAGAAATCACAGAAAAAGTGACTCGAATTTCTCGATTTTTCCTCTTTTCATTTATTTCATTTTTGATTTATTTTACCAATTATTCCATTACATTTCCACTCACTAATTTTATTCACAATTACGTTCGATGAAAAAATGATCTTCAACACAGATGAAAGAATTGCGGGGTAAGAAAAAAAAAAAAGAAAATATTTCTCAAGAAAAATGAATTCGTAATTTATACTTGCGAGTCGGCCACACGCACAGTTTCTTTTTTGTTTATTTATTTATTTTTTTTCTCCGCATTCTCTGCTTTATTTCTTTCTCGTTCGTCCTCGCAACAGACGTTCCGGAACGGAGGCTTTTTTAATGTATGAAAGTGAATGAGGAGCGCGCACGTCAATGAATGATAAACAAAAACTCAAACGCAAAACGACACACTCACGAACTCGGTCTGAGACGCACTGACTCGTTGTGCGGTGTCTGTTGGGGCTTCGAGTCTCGTCTCGCCGCGCGCCAGAGCGACATCGTGTAAGAGGGATGGAGACAGAGAGTCAGGGTGACGGAGAGAGCCACAGTTTGTGAGAAGAGTAGGGACGGATGCAGTTAAGGGGACATTAATAAATACACTGCGAGATAGAAAGAGAAAGAAATAGTCGCAGTGGTGGTAAAAAGTTATTTTTTTATATCATTTTACACTTGTGATGCGGAATAGAACAACGTTCTCATGTATTATCCAATTGCGAATACATTTTGAAAATATTGAAGAAAATATGAGCATGAAATTAATATTCGTGAACTTTCGGTGTAAACCTCGTGACATCTTAACAAGCAAAAACTTGTCATCCGATGCGTAATTCTTCCTTCTGACATTTTTGATGTACAATTTTCAGGAAATAACAATCAATGTACCCTACAGGAGTATTTGATTATTATCCCAACAAAAATTGGATTGAAACATCAATAAACCTGTTGACAAAATACATTGGTAGTTTAAAAGAGGTTCACTACAAACCACATTCATAAATAAGAATTATAGAATACAAGCTCTACTATTTACACCATTTCCACAGAGAATGGATCAATCACTTGCGAGACAGCTGTCATCTGCATTGTCAATTGTACTTTAAGTACAGAGACATTACAAAAAGCAAAATGTTGGGCATGCATATTGGAAAATGCACTCATCTATCATAATTCACAAACGAACATCCCAAAAAAACTTGAACAAACACAATATTACACAAACGAAGCTTTCCAGTATCCCAATACGATTGATCATCAATTTCTACCCTTTCATCCCCGATCGATCATTCTCTCCGATTTATCGGTATAGTCATGGTAATATTTCGCAACATGTTCGAACAAAATTAATTACAACATGCTGAAGCATGGTAATCAATTTCTTATTTTTCCTATGATCCCCAATGTTTATATGTCTATATGCACATTCACACATGAGAAGAACTAAGTTTGTATACTTCACGTGCTACGTCCTGTGGCGATTGCACACAGTGTATGTGCATACTTCACACGTCCACATTGTATGTAGATGAAAATAATAAAATAAGAGGGAAAATAATATAAATATTAAGGTGGTCAAGTTTGGCCGGTATCAAGATAAATATAGATCACCAACGGACATACGCAGACACATGTGTGTATGTATATATATTTATATATAATACTTTTATGTATGTATATGCGCGACGGTGCACTTCGCTACCGGCGGCCGAAACCCTTCACAGATCCCTTTTCAGTCTTCTCATAATTTTTTTTCTCTTATTCTTTTTGTTTCGTTCACTTTTATTTTTGTTTTTTTTTTATCCATCTCCACCCGCCTTGCGCGCGGTCCGATCGTTTGCGACCGCTGGTTTTCCGCTGTGAATTACGTTCGCCCCTTTATAACATTGGTGAAGCGAAAGAGGGATCGCAAGGAGATTCGATTACCTGAAGGGTTTGCCTCCATTCTCGTTTACTCTTTTTTTTCTTTTTTTTGCTCTTTCTCTTGTCTTGTGTGTATTCTGTATGGATAGGAAGTTTCATGTGTGTATAGGCACTAAATTAATTCTCTTTTAATTGTTGCGTTATCGATCGGAGCAAGGATCCCATCTTAATAATAGAGTTCATCGTTGGTTTAAGTCAACATTGATTCAAGACTTTTTATGAAGAACAAAACAGCGAGAGATCCTTTGGTAGAGATGAAGTTCCATTGGAGCAGACATAATGATAAATTTTGAATGATAATATCGTGGTTCTTCGTTTGCATGTTGAATTTTATAAAATGATGACAAATACTTTGACACTTTATTGTTCAATCGGTTTTTCTTTGTATTCACTTTATAGAATTATTATGAGGTAGAGCAGATATTTCAAGGTTGACGATTTGTGGAAGAGAAGAATATGAAACAAATGACCTCAACATTTCATATGGATCTTTTTGTATTCTGTTAATTTTTATTCTGTACACTCCCACGTTCTCAACACAAAGCAGAGAAAATTTTTGGTTGTGAAAACTTGGAGTAGTAACTATTCGAATTTGAATACCTGCTCATTCCGATTGCGAAACGCGCGCAATCCTTTGATCTTGAATGATGATAGAAATTTTTCAATGCTATTCGCGAAATTGGGTATCAATTCAAGATCATACACTGTGACCGGAAAAACTGCAAAGATTGATGGAAAATATTTCTCGCAATTGATTGACAGATATTGAAGTGATCCGACTTCGTCGATTGATGTTCAATTGAAAAAATTATCTGGTTTCTACAGATTTACAGAATTTCCCAAATTCTGCCGACTCCAATTCGTATGTTTTGTCAATTCTGCACCAATTTTCTATCAACTCATACGACGGAAACAATCTCATTCCTGTGATATCTCAGTCACAATTGATAGTGACAATTCTTTCTAATTTCGCATCAATAATTTTCGGAATTTGTTTCACATGTTCGTTAATTCGGCAGTCATTGGGTTTCTTCAATAGTCCCAAAGGGCTCAAAGTAGCGAATTGACCAAACACCTTACGTCGGGTTGTCCATGTAAAAGTTTGCATTCAATGGTTCACCACCTTTCCATACAACCAAACACGTCAATTTCCGACCTAATTTCGATATCAGTATCAGAGATATTGATACCACGTAAGACATCTACATTGTTTAAGCGACGATTGAAAATTTATAAATTGCGTACGATAATGAGTAAAAAATCTTTATATAACTCCAAAATAATATGAATGATCTTCACGATACCACAATTAAATTTCTTAAAACGAACTATATCTCCAACTTTCTGGACCCTGGATAGTTTAATCCGCATACGTAACGATTGTAATAAAATCCATCTATTGAACTAACATCATTCCTCTCCCATTTAACGGCGTAAAAATGACATTGGAAAATCAATGACAATGCACCAAGCAAGAATTGTTCACCAAGATCGGTTGTTCGGCTTCTCCTCCTTTTCACTGCATTTTATTCGATCCACTATATACATACAATATATTCTGATCAACCACGATCGAAACAACCAGACGCCTCACGTTGCTTCTATCTCCTTTCATATATACACACATTTTCATATACTTATATACACAAGACTGAGGCCGTAGCCACTCTCACGCGGACGAGATCGTCGCGGCCACCCGCAAGAATCTCAGCTCACAGCCTTCAGGGTCCAAGCGTTTCAGTGTGCGCGCCTTTCGCGCGAGACAGGATAAGAACAGAGTTCCCTTATTCTCGCACTATCGATATATTTACCGTCAGGTAAAATATAATCCCATCCAAATATTTGTACACTCAAGTAAATCAATATTATATTATGAATAAAATGATAACAAATTTCCTCATCAGCTCATACATTAACTCACACACTCTCAAATTGATAATAACAAAAAAGAATAATGAATATAAAATCAAAGAATAAAATTAATCTGCATAAATATACATGAAGATATGTAATATTTATATTAAATATTTTTCACGCATCTCCACTTTCTCAAAGAGTGAAGCCGGCATGAAGGCTCGATGAATTCGATTAAAAAAATTACAAACGATATAAACTCTCGCAATATATTTATATATTTATACACACATAAGAGACTAACAACGGGTTTGTATGGACGTAAGAACGCGTTAGTGCGCGCAAGTTCTCGGGATAATCTTTGTATATAAGTGCGTAGGATATATTTTACGTGACTTACGAGTGTAAGAGTATATTCGATTCATATATATGCGATTGTACGTTAGTGTGTGTATGGTGATACGAGTTTGCGAGAAAATTTCTTGGTCTCACTCGTACACACATGGAATATATATATGTGTTTATATAAAGGTATATACTGACACTTGCAATAGCAATAGGTTGAGTTTAATGTTCGACTATGCGAAAGGGCGGCTTTTCATCTTCTACTCAATTACACGGCTATCGCTGTGTATTATTGTCGCCATGTGAATTATTGTACGTAATTCTTAGCAATTAATTATAGAGTATAGTGGTTTGTGAGGTAAGAGATGTGATGCTATTACCATGTCCTATTATCACCTACACGTAGGAATTATTTGACGTGTGTTTATTAAACATTGCGTGTAGATTAATATATTAATTGGATTCAATTATTTTATTCTAATTTTCTACGTTTTATATTATCTATTGTACCTTAATTTTGTGTGGCGAAGTGTATTGAGATGATTGCAATGATGTAATTAGTTAATTGCATTTTTATTAAAAATTGGTTTCTGTTTCATATTGTATAGTATTGTCGCTGTGGTGATTGATGGGAAGGGCAATGAATAAAAATTATGGAGAAGATATTCCAAATGACGTTTGATTCTGGTTTTTATTTCATCCGCGATTGGAAAAATGTACAGGAAATTGAATGGAAATGGTCGACATGAGTTGAACATATCTTTGGCATGAGATTCATTAATTACGCACATCTAACTCCTGAATTATTGTGGTTCGTAGAATTTTATGGACAGCAGAATTTGAACTGATTCCAACCGAAAAATTTTTTCATTCTGTGCAATAAAATTAGTCGAAGTTTAAATCATTTGAACATCAATTCTTTAAATTGATCGTTAGATTCGACGGCGGAAAAATATTATTTTTTTTTTTTTTTCAAATACATAACGCAGCAAAAATTTAATTCCGTATACAATTTCTGTCATAACGCAGCATTTTTTTTCATTCAGATAAAATAATCTTTGTGTATATGATAATAGTTATGATGATCAAATGTAAATATTGAGCCATTATGAATGAATTAATCTCATGAGAGAACTGATCTGGACAATTTATATCAATGCATGATTACATGACACATATTCAAGATTAGGTGCAGGCATACGAAGTTATGATTCACATCGATGCAGTAGACTAAACAATCCAGATAAAAATGATGAATGAAAAATAAAAGACTAAAGATTTAGAATGAAAAGATGAATTGGAGCACAATAAAAATGCACCATATGCAGTTTGTAGAGTATTCTTTGCTTTCCACTCTTTCAATGTGAAAGAGGAGGGGTGGGGGTGAGTGGCAGAGGGAGAGGAACGAAGTTCGCGTGCCTCAACGATAAAACGACAAAGCATCGGCTCGTTGTTCGACCGGGGATCTAAGCGATAACCTCCACTTAACCGGGAGTTCACTATGCACAGAATATATAGGTGGTGGGATTGAGAGAGGGTGAAATGTGGAGAAACAAGAGTGCTAGTACCAGAGGCAATCCATGGCATGTATGCATAAATGGAAGAGTGGATGAAGAGAATGGCATCGACTATAAAATCGATAAGTCGAGGACTTTTACAGAAGTTTCAGTCATACGATAATGAAGATAGGTGAATATGAAATTTGTTAATGAGTTACAGACGTAGTCGCATTTCATTGTACAATTTTCATTTGTATTGAGTGAATAACCGTTATGGAATGATATATATTCATAGAACAGTTGAATTTTTCTCTTGCTTACAGATGTAAGTAACAAATTCGATGATAATTGACGTTTTCTCATCAAATTGAATTGATTTTCAATTCGTCAAATAGGAATTCGTCGGTATCAATTTTCGAAGTTGCTTCAAATTAATGTGAATCAAAATGTGAGTTGCGTTTGTGTGCTTTTCTCACAATGATCCAGAAAATGATTTCCAGGAATGATTGGCAGCTTATGAATTTTGTAGTTACTCCAACATTTGGCAAATTCGATGATAGTCGAAATTTACTTGCACTGCAGTAGGTTTCTCATTATCAAAAGTACTTTTTATTGTGGGATTTTCACATATTCATATTTTTTGAAGAATGTACTGATTCATCATGAACAATTATTATACATCACATAATTTGATTTCTGGAGATTTGATGGTAGAATTTAGATAGCACAGAAAAGTTTATAATTTTTCATTGATAACGTTGTGCATATTGACGTCACAACTGATGAGAGCATAAACAAAACTTCCTCGTCGCACAGAAATGTTGGCGAGCATTTAATCCAATTATACATTTGCAGACAATAAAGAAGTTGTGTAACTTGATGCACATCCATTTGGTATAATTGCTTGAATGCTCGCAAGTTTTCATTAGATTGGAACTCATAACTTTCTGATTCAATTATAACAACGAGACAAGTTTCAAATTTTAATTTTTTTCATTGTCCTCTCTCACTTGTTTTTTATTCTTCTGATACATAATACTAAATTTCTTTATTCCTGATGTTTTCATTGATTGATTGGAATTCATTGCAGCCGTCATATTCTTTTACTAATTCTAACGGCAATGACCATCACATTGCATCTTCAAAATTTATTCCGTGTACGGTGCTGGTTCTATAAATTGTTTTGTTATTCATTTCCCAGGAAGATCATGGGGTTCATCACAAACCACTTAATCTTTTCAAGAATTTTACAAATTCAAAAGGCATCTGGCTCCACATTTTTCGATTACACTAATGAATTTGTTTATTTGTGTATATTTTGTGCCGTCCAGTATAAACAGGAGACTATCAGCAAGTGTCTGTGAGATAAATAGCTACTCACACCCAAATTATACAGTGTTAATAATCCGAAATATTCCAAGTTCACGACAAGAAATTCAACTCATTCTAAACAAAAAAAATAATCGGAAATATCAAGTTGTCGTAATGTGTAGGCGACATAACTTACGACTTGGATTTTATTCTCGTCATTTTCCCGCTGGACGTCTTGTAATTTACAAATGAAATTTTGTATACAAGATATAACTCACTGAGAGGATAGATTAGTCAAAGAAGGAAGAACAATGCTACCAAATGGCCGTGATGTTTATCGACGTGAATCACTGTAATATTTTATTTTCATCGCATATTACCAACTTTTTCTTCATGTTAAATTCATTAGATACTCTCGGCCTCCAATGGAATCCGTTTCTCCATGTTTCTACAATTGTCTCAACTCAATCGTTGCCTCTATCGTTTGACATTATTTAATAAAAAGTAGAGGTAAAAATTAGTCTCATTCATTACTATCAACATTAATGCGATATTGCCTAACTGTTTTCCTTTTCATTTTTTTTGTCCTCTCATATAACGCGCGCGCATGTTCCACGCGAGAAACCCGATCGGATCTAGTGTGAATCAAAAAGGCAGGATAAAGCAAATATGTGTGTATATATGTTAGTGGATAAAGAATTGCGCGAAGACAGAATACGAAGGAGAATGCGAGGAAATCGTAGATTCCGCGTCACCATTACCATATCAACGCGGCAGTTACCATTATTTTCACAGTATCGCGGTCGAATCTTATAATGCGCAAGGCGTTCTCTTTCTATCGTGCACGCAAAGTTGCCTTGTGACTCGATTCATACAAGTATAAAACCCAAGCTCTGCTCCCGATTGCGCAATACGCGCCTTTCTGTATATTACCGTATGCAATGTACGCGCGGTAAATATATACTTAGTAGAATGCAGTCGCATTATATTCGATCTCTATCCACGCTTTTGGTACGCTCAATTGTTCAACATTATACTGAACAATTGACAACGAAAGGAATAAACATTGGAGGAAAAAAAATT
The DNA here is from genome assembly GCA_018881525.1 of Meteorus sp. PSUC_FEM 10030008. Taxonomy (NCBI): domain Eukaryota; kingdom Metazoa; phylum Arthropoda; class Insecta; order Hymenoptera; family Braconidae; genus Meteorus; species Meteorus sp. PSUC_FEM 10030008. The sequence continues at coordinate 21,224 of JABMBR010008384.1, read as the reverse complement.
TTAGACAATTTATATCGTAAATAAACACAAATATACAAGTTATGTAGCAATGCATTTGTGTTTGCTGTTGTGAATGAATATTTCAATTCTGCGAGGCAACATAAGAGTTTAAACTACAGCGTTTCATCATCCACATAACGTACATTTTCTCACATTTTTCCTTCATTTCATTATCTAATTTGTGAAATGATTACTCTTTACATTCACATGAAAAAACAGAGTTATCAATTTTTATTTTTTCACTTGAAATGAATGAAAGAATCCAAATGAAAAATTACCGTCGATTTTCTATAGCAATTGGTGATTCTTCAGTTGCTCATTATGCATCTCCATAGCTGCTATAGTTCAACAACTCGCTGCAAACACGCGAACTTAAGGATTAACAGGATGGAATGTTTCCACCATGTGAAACTTCCCAAATTTTGATTGTATTGGCAATAAACTATGTAATATGTGGCGAATTTTTTTTATACTTATCGAACGTTTTGACATTTTAGTTGAAGTATGGTCTCCATCACTTCACTAATCCTAAATCTGAAATTAACAATGAACGTACGCAGCAAATGTTGGGTACACATACTACTCAATGCATGCAGTTGCATTTAAAGAAAATTTTGAATCCTCAGCGCTTAGCAGTTTCCCAGAGAGATAAGCCAAATTCGAAGAAAAATCTTGAGATGACAACATTGAATATGTACATCCTCGGACAAAATTCTTCAGCCATGTGAGTAAGATGAGCACAAAAGGTGGGATGAAGCAGATGCATGAGAGAGATGTATGCCGCGCATTACCAGTAGAATAAGATCTGAAACACGACGATTTACACGTGTATACATAGAGTGTATATATTGCAACACACGGTATATATGTATATAACACAGAGTTTGAGAAAGCGCGAGCGAGTGCGAGGGGGTTTGCCCACATATATATGCACAAGACACACGGCGGCATTGAATGCCATACGTATGGTATAGCGCGAGGAGTGTTTATGGTAATTTTCAAGCAGGGTGGCCTCCCCCTTATCCCTTCTCTACTCTCTCACTCTATTTCCTCTATATATAAACTACCTATATCGTTTCTTGCGGCTTCATTGCATGTGGCTACGCCTCGCGCTTTTCGTCTTATTCTCGCGTTCCTCTTATATGTTGCTTCAAGCACCGCTGCATTATTTTTCTTCTTTTTTCTCGCCTTTGCATTCTGGGAATACCCTCGAACATAGTTGAAGTATATATTTAAGACGGGAAAAATTATTTTCTTTTCAAATCAATAAAATTTTCATCTTGTTTTATTGCTCACGATATTTCATGGAATCGATAAAACGTAAAAACTTGTATGCTCATGGTTTTTTTTTTAATTGGTTGAAAATTATTTGTTTGTTCACAGATCTCAATTTTTGGTGTGTTTATCTGATCTCCAGAATGGATTGGAAACAGAAAGATGTACGGAATTCATTTCTATGTTATACATTTCGACTATTGAACATCTTAACATCGTGTCGTTGCACAAAATTTTTGAGATAGACATGTTCGTCATTTTCAATTCAGCGTAATGGTGGAAAAGTATCCAGTGAGAATAGATTCTGGCGAAATAAATCAACATTCAACATCTCTTTCATCAAAATTAAATGTGATGGATGACACTGTCAGACCATGTTCATCCGAGTTAAATATACATCTTGTCATCGCAAATCCCGACAAACATGTGTGTAATATTCCCAAACAATACAAAGAAGCTCAATTCATGCAACTCCAACTCACAGGATTTCTCGTAAAATATTGTTCGAATAATTTTAGCAATTGAAAAAAATTAATTTTATTTCTTCTCGCGATAATTCATAATTTCTTCTAATAATCTCAACAAATATCAATATTTAACGATTTCCAATGCACCAAATTCCGTTTGATACAGTAAAAAATAATTAGTGTTCACGACATCACCCTCCGGTGTAAAGATGATTGAAAGAATATGAAATACAAAATGCACAAAGTTTATCCCACCTACTAAAGACTTTATATCCCATTGAATGGATATATGCTTTACATCTTTCTCATCGGCGATGTATACATACCTATTCATCGCCTCTTATGTATATGGAGTTGGGCCGTGTAAACTCGTTGATCCCATATAATGACTCTTGTGTGTGTCTGTTTGCCACCGATCACGGCTCGTGACGGCACCACCAAGCTGAGGGCTAATAACGACAACAGTGATATATGACTGTAGGATATCCCGCTGTAAGGCGCTAGCTAAAGCGTTAACATCCTAGAGAGAGAGAGGGTAGGGAAAAGAAGAGAGAGGAGAATAGTGAGAGCAAATTTTTCTATCCATTTAATAGTAGAGGTGGTTGTACATATGCGTATATATAATTTTACGAGTTTTCTCGCTGTCGGGTGTACGGAGATAGGTGCACCAAGCGCTATTTACCTATGTAACTGTACGAGTAAACATAAATTTTATTGCATATAAGTGCGCGAATATTTTACATTATAGTGTATGAATGTGTTTGCTGTTCGATGCTCAAATAATATTATCGTAATGTATCTTTATGTAGTGGGTTTGGTTTATTATTTTTCCATATATGCTTTTATTTTTAAGTTCTACAGTTGATGAATGTTCAATGGATAACTGAGAAGTGAACAAATCTGTTTCTTGTGTTTTTATGGAAGTTTGTGATAATTTTTCTAGACTCATATTTTTTTTGAAAGTGTTGTAACTTTTATCGTCTTTCAGATTCATTTTGAGAAATGATAGAAAAAAATCATGTTTATGGTTTTTATCAAAATGAAAATGCGAATGAAAAAATTCGCGGAATTTCTGCGACTTTTGGTAAAATCTAACAATTTTTGATGTTGTTGGATTCATATCGTATCAATATTCCCTGAAACGAGCGCATAGACTCATTTGAAATACATCATGACGTATAAATTGATTGATAATATCGTTACGGATGGAAAATTAAATTGTGTAGAGAGAAAATTGAGAATATCTTCAGAATTCAAAAAAAAATCCGCATTAGGATACTGTCGCGCTTGAAGAGACTACAAATTGTTACACAATAATTGGGATTTGGTTAAATGATGTACAAACTCAACCATCAATGTTGATAAAAGTTGATCTTGTCGTTAAAAAGTTCTCTACACTAGTCTTAAAGTATTAGATGTTAGATTTGGTTTCTCATGTGAAAATTCCGATGAATGAATGTCATCGAATACAGAAATTCCAAGGGTACTTTCCTGATGATGCTCCGTTGTCTATTCTTCGTCTTAATTTATCATTGACACAACAACACTGAATATTCTGTTTGGAAGTTTATATTGCACCAAGTTGTCATGACATTGTATCAAATATCGTCCGCAAGTAGAAATGCTGTATAAAACGTTACAATAATATTCGAGTGGACTATTAAGAATAACAGGCTTGAAGAACGAGAGACTTTATAAAATGGAAAAAGAGTAGAATGAAGATAGAATTAAAACTAAAACTAAACGGTTGAAGCGAAAGAGTATATAATTCATGTATAACCGAGTTATATACGTGGAACGCCTAATTCGCCTCGCGTTGGGGCAATTAGCCGTGGTGACGGGTTAATTGGCCCAAAGATCCTCTCGTTTTCGTCGCGTGACGAGCCTACAGAGAGAAAAAGATGCCGAAGCGGCTTAAGCTTCTTCGTTTCTCAACACTTCTATCATTGACCCTGTCTCCTTTTATTATATTTTTTTTTTCTCATTGTATTTAAGCAAAACGATTTCCAAAGAGAAATTCGATGGCGGCGAGCGATGCATTCTCAAGTTTACATTCATTCACATAATTATTCGATACTCAAATTTCTTGCATACTTCATCCTATAGTTGATCATTTGATGTATTACCATTGGAGTGATACATGAAAGTATTGTGGTACTATGAAAATTGACTCAGCTCACAGTCAACACATTTTTTTCTTGTTCAAAGACTTCGACTGTCGGTCAAACTGTGTCGATCATTTGGTCTATTATTTCAGAGACAGCTAAATTGATCACTCAACATCTCTATACGCTTCTAATACGAGTGAAGATGAAGAGAAAATTGTGGAATTTGGATCATGGATGCATTTCAATATCCTCACAATGTACAGACTCAAATGGGATCCTAAGACGTGCGAAGTATCAGATGAAATTAATGTAAATTAACAATTTTCATGATGTCCTGTCGTAATCTTATCTTTGCTTTTATGAATGGCTATTAAAATCAAGCATGTGAAAAAAAGGAGATCTATACAGACAGTTATCTCCGCACGGATGTTTCTTGTTAAGTCATCGACATAGTTTTATTTTCCCCATAATGTCTATAGACTCTTGTGACTATATTCAAGTATTTTCCGAGGAAAAACATGAAATGATTTGGCATCTGACGATAATGTGACGAATATTCTATAGGAAATTGATAGATTCGTTATTGAATTAATTCGATTAAATACTACGAATATCATCTAGAGTGCGCACTGCAAACAACACTCAGGCTCATATAGAAATCAATTTTATCTCCCTCAAATGAAGGCGGTTTTTCTAATGCTGCACACCCTATTCAAATACCAGCGAAATTTCATACACCTCTCATACCTCGAATCCTTTCCACATAACTCGCTCAAAATTCAACACCTTTATTGTCAACGTCATAAATAAATCTCCATAAATCTCTCTTGACTGAACAGGATGATCGCACAGCTTTTGCTCGTGTGAATGTATCGGTAACAAAATTGTGCAGAAACAAAGAGAGTTACTGAAGAATAACTGCCAGGACGACAACGACACGAAAAAGCGACAAGAAATATATATGTATACATTTTTTATTTCCATTTTTTCTTCATTTCATTTTATTCTGTTCTATTTTTTGTTTTTCGGCCCTGTCGGCTTTGTGAAGATGAAAGCAATAAAAAGAACGAGAAAGAGCGAGATGGAACGTCAGGTGATTCCAAGCGCAACCTAATTGAAGGGGACTCGGTGAGCTTCGGTAACGTATAATTATTGGGTAGAACAAGCCCGAGAATGTGGCGGCTCGAGCGAGAATAAAGACATTATTCCACTCTTTTCTTATATATAAGTTTGTATATACGTTCCATCTTTGTTTCCTACTTTTTTACCTCTTACTCCTGCAGTCTATCTTGTCTATATTCTTACACCATACATATTATACACTTACTCTGTATATAAAATATACACACACACACCAATATTACCGGAAGTCTGTCCGCCATCGTTTCCACTTACTGTTATTATTGTTGTTATTTTTTTGATTTTTCATTTCTTTTTTTTCCCTTGACACTAGACGATCACCAACTTCAATCTAAGTACCTCCACGAATTAACTCATTATCCAAGCTAAAGTAAGTGCATTTTAATCTTTTCATAAATTATATGCTACTTTGTTCCTTTTTTATCATCAGATAAAAATCTACCAACGATTCATAATGAGTTAATGAGTGTGATATGTATGCATTTATGTACCTATACATTTATAAGCATACTTTTTATTGATTGGCAGAATTTTTTTGTCAATTTTGTCATGACACTTGTGGGATACTGCAAATGAATGAGAAAAGTTGCAGAGGATTTATCTTATGATATTGTCGAATGCCTGAGCAATCGTTCAGTTGTTTTTCTCGACTTTTTTCGTTTATTGTGTTTCGGATGACAAATTTATTGAATTTGTTTGTCCAGATGAATCTGTAGATATAGGAAAATTTTCAGGAAATTTTTTATTGCGCTTCTCATTTTATTCCCTCCCATGTGCAATTGTGTGTGAGTGCGTGCATCGATTATTATGAGCCTTCATGAATAACTCCCTGCGAACTTCGTCAAGGATGAGTATGGGGAAGATTTCGATTATTTATACAGCAGATGCAAGAGAATTCATATTCGACACCGCGGCAAGTTTGAACATTTTTATCGTTGAGGTAAATACTGGTTTTCCTCATTTCACTGTTGTCCACAATTAATATTTTGCTTCATAATGCGCGCATTAGGAACCAAGAAAATCATGAGTATTATTATGAAGAGGAGAAAAAAACTTCGTGTACAGGTATTGCAAAAAGTCGTTACTCAACAAGAAGTGCATCATTGAGTTCTTGGAAGAGTCTTGTACTGTAACGATTTTCAATTTTGTTCTGAATGATGAACACTCTTCTATTGAATAATCATACCAAATTATTCATTATCCACTGTATGTGTTGCGCGAATGACTCTTCAGTGTAGCTTCGAAATGATACAATTTTCGGATTCCAATGAATGCAGCTAAATAGTCCTGGAATAGATTCCGTAAGTGTAATTGGATGCATACAAATAGGAAGAATTTGTTTCTTATTAATTCAATCATGAAATCATTAGTTGGACAAAAATTAGCGTTTTGGATAGGGATATATCCTATAGGAAGTCGTAAGGACATTTAATTGCATATAAATGAATGTTGTTATTGAAATCTTATCGACAACTCTCATCGGTCGTTAATCATGTTGCGAAATTGTAACTAAGACATTGTTATCGATGGACATATTTTCTGATTATTCAGAAATATCGAGTTTATTGATGAGAGGCAACGTTTTGTTTGAGGACAAATTCAAATAATAATTCGTAATTCATGTGTCGTGATTGCATGGAAGCATGGAATTCATGAATATTCTTTGATCATAATTAAGAGGCAGATAAATGTTGATGACATGGAAACCAGAAAAGAACATAATGGAAATATCAGTTGTGATTTTTTTGTTGCAATCATAATTGACGAGGATGACAAGCAGTTGATAAAATCTTGCATACTCAAGGTCAACAAGAAGCGCCGGTGCAATTATTATTCTTATTTTCATCAGGTTTATCAAATATAAAATTAGAGCGATCAATTGAAAAGAACTGGATTACATTTTTAATTTTTTTGTTGATTAATTATTACAACGAACTTTATATGGATGTATAATGTTCGATTATGTGTTTTCTGCATATTAAATTTCTTACTTGTTCGTGAGAAATATCAAAAGCTCCAATCTCAGTCAACTTTAGTTGCATTGAAACATTTTAATGAGCATATCATAAATGCGTCACTAGGTATCGAGACAATTTTATTGCCAAAAAATTTTTAATATCCAACAAAATAAGATTCACCTTACCCTACATAAAAAACCTCAATTAAGTATGTACGAAATTTTATACAATGTGCTCAACATAATAATTTTTAACTGTTCACATGATTTTCATTCTGATTGTTGATACCATACGCGAATACTTTTCTTGATTGTTTTCGTGCATGTATGTTTATTACGAATAAATTGATCACGATTTTATCAGTCGCAGGTAGTGCACATTATATATTCCAACATACAAATACAGTTCCATAAACAAATATGTAAATTTAGTTGTGTTCAACAATAAAATGAAGCCTCCCACATGATAGGATGTAATTGCACATTCAAGCGTATAATCGTTCTAATATTTTAGAGCGTATCAACTATTGGTCAGAAGAACGTCGTGATATAGTTGTAGTTACCAACATTTTTTCACGAATTATAAGTGAGAATTTCAAAATGGAAAAATTATTCTTGAAGACATAATAAAATAAGTACGAAGTTCTCAATTAATTCAAACATTTTCTCGATTTTTCATCTAAAAATTCCATCTTTGTTATTAATAAAAAGGTGTATCTGTTCAAAATACTCCATCCGAAAAAAATAAACAATCCCATCAGTCGGTTGAATAGTTGAATCCATATTGAACAAATTGAGCAATTTCCTACAACGAAAAATGGTAGGACACCTCAAACCACGGAGCGTACATGAATGTACAGCTGTCTGTACGACTTCATGCATGACGTGCAACCCATACAAAGAAACCAAGGAATTATATACATATCGTATAACCATAAAGCCATGTGTCTGTTCATAACTGCCCTCACCAGTAGTAAGAGATCGGAGCCATAACTTAAATGACAGCCGACATCGGCGCACGATTGCTCACTAATTATCGTCTGCTCCGCGCCATCCTTTCTCTACTCCATTCTCTCTACGTCTCTGCACTTTGTATATACAGATACACATACATATACCATCGATATACTTCTTCCAGCGTGACGTGAGCATGAGACGATGCGCTGAGTTGCGGTGTGCAACCATAGTCGGCGTCCTTTTAAACCTTTTCATTCAACATTTCTTTCTTGTTTAAATCGTGCGCGGGTGCACTCTCTACTCACCATCATACAACATTTCCAGTCCACGTTTCATCTAAGATAATAGTGAACGTTCTTGCCCCATTGCGTGATGTGCACATGCGTACAGTTCACTATACCGCCATCCATACCATATCTCAATTATGGCATTAATATACGAGACATATAAACGATCATTTTATAAATGTTTGTTCGTGTTTCCTTTGTTTATTCTGTCATTACACTTTTGCCTTTTGCTTGTCGTCAATTTCGCTCGTAGAGTTATTGTACACAACTGCTATCTCAACACAATGATGCAGTTGATGTGGAGTCACAGGAATTTTTGGCTGTACATTCATCATTTTCTTTTTGTTTGGTTTGAAAGTTATAAATTAAATGTGAACTTTTATTCATCACAGATTTATCAAGAGGTGCATGGGTTGTTGAGGTTAATTCATGGAGAAAAAATTTCTGCTGAAGGGTTTAGATAATTTTATGATAATTTGAGGTTTGTGCCATTTATATTTTCGATTTTGTATGTGATTTTCGAAATTGTGCATGACCGATTTTAGTTTTTGACAATTGTTTTTGACATATTCGTTGATTTCAATCGGTTTGTTGAACTTCATTTCATTTTTGTTATTTTCGAAGTACTATAGGTGTTCTAGGTGGTGAAATGTGATGAGAGAGGTTTTTAGACTATTTTTTGATATTGTAGGGGAAATTATGACGTCGCAACCAGCGGGTCCTTCACACCCACCTGATCCTCATCCTGATGATGGCGCCCGACTCCGGGATATCGTTCGATATGTCATGAAACACACAAAATACAATGAAGATCGTGCTACACTAGCAGTCATCGAAGTCCTTAATGTTGGTCTGGCAACAAAAAAAATACTCAAAACGCCACGAAAAAAATATATTTTGTTAGATTCTAGGCCTGTCAATTTGAATTATAGAATTGTAGAACCCAATTTTAGTGATAGTAGTACTAATTCGAGTGATTCATAAATTGATATCTGAAGAAAAAAAAATGTCTTAATTCGATTTTGTTTCCATTCAATTTTCTTAATTTTCGTTTGTGAAAATTCTCTCAACATAATTTAGAAATTCTTCATTTATTCTCCTTCCTCGAAGTGAAAATAAATGAAATGAAATAAATAAAAGGCCCATTCATTTTCGTATGTTCTCTCCGCGACGTAAATTTACGAGGGTAAAAAAAATGGGAAAAGAAAGATGCGAGCTCACATCGTCGCGAGCTTGTTCGTCCACCTGCTGAATTGGACACAACAACGACAACATGGTCGCGGTGTCTTTTGCTTTGGAGAAAATATTTTCTCTTGAAAGAGACCACCATGTTTGTAGAGAAATTTCAATCCCGAGGAAAAAAACAGACCAATCGTGTGGATGAAATTTCGATCTATCTAAAAATGTGCCAAGGAACATTAGATTCAAACATTAAGCCGAAAGTGATGATTGACGTAGAATAAGGATTCAGAATGATAATCGATATCAGTTTGAGTAATATTTTCGAATTAATGATGATTACAATGAAAAATTAATTATTTTTTTTAATATGACGATTAAAATTTCAGTTTGACGAACGAGATTCTTCTTTTCTCTGAAAATAACTCTCTCTTCTTACTGTTAAGACTTATTATCAGAACATCTGGGTTCAAAATTACATTGTGATGATGAACTAGGATGGTGAGGTTGGGCTCGGAGATGATAGATAATTAGTACAGGTATGCAAATGAATAACTAAAAATGTGACGCCGGACGTTATAATATTTACATAAAAACTACGCCATGATGCTATCTCCATTGTACGAACATAATTTTTTTAATGTTTTTGCGAGTGTTTTGCTAAATAAAAAAACATTAATGTTCTATCATAATTCATCACATCAAATAGAAAATCTTCCATCAACAGCTGGTGAATTTTCGAATGCCAAACACAATTAATTTATGATTAATTCTTACTCTCTCATTTTTACGAGTTCCACGAATGAACACTCATGGTAATTCTTCAAAGTGAACGATCGCCATTGTAATGAATGGAACTGAATTAAAAATTAATTCGAACAGTTTTCAACATGATTCAATAAAACTCTGTAAAATTTTGCGAAATGTTCCTGTGATTTGCCCTCCACATTCTCAACTCAATAAATAAAATTTTGCCCATTTTTTTCCCAAACTGCTGTTAGAATCATGTAGCATTTACTCATTATTCACAGAGCTCCACCACCATAATTTTCTCCAACGAATCAAATTATTCCGAGTTATTTTTCTTATGGATACGCAACACAACATTTACATAGATGATATCAATCAATACGAAAGAAAAATATTCTTTATTTTTTCACTTTCGATATTTATATTTCGAACTCACTGAAAAAAAAGTATAATCGCACAAGGTTGAAATGGAAGAATACGCTTGCGAGTGACGTGACGTTCGTCGGCGGTTGGTTGCACAGTAAATTACCGCGGGGTCGTACGCTGAAGAATTCGGGGCGAAAGGGGGCAATTCCATATGGGCGTCCGCCGTGCAGACCTCACCTCGTATCGGTAGGTCGCATCTCCATGACAAATACTGGCAGGACCTCGCGCGGACGCTGATACTATCAGCTTCAACGCGGCAGATAAATGGGCCCGCGTATAATGCCTCCACTCGTCCAGTTGCCTCGAGCTCACGCGCAATCACGTTTATTCGCTTTTACTCTTTCCCATCCTCACTCTTCTCCTTGTCTTTATCGCTCTCTTATTCTTTACACTATATATTCAATAGCTATATACAAGTTTATATACATGCAATAGTGTCACGTTCATCGACAAGTTCTAAAACAGAATGTAAAGTACACGCGATGTAGGCAGCCTGTCACGCCTTGGCTAACTACATAGGGAAAATGGTGGTTGGATTATTGGAAAAAGTTTTATACCAACTTGGAAAATGATCCGCGTAATGCGATATGTGAAATGTTAATTGGACATAATTCTTTGAGATTGAAGTGAAGGAATGCTGAGATAATTTTTCGTGGGGATAAAGGATATGGTACCAATGGAGATGCATCGAAAATGAAAGAGATTGGGACGGAATATTGAGAGAAACAGGGATCGGAATAGACATAATTACTAGGAATTTTCATAAATAGAATGATGGAAAGTTTATTTGGGTCATCAATCATTCATCTGTCTTTTATGTTTGGATACTCCAACATCCTGTGACTTTTCCTAATTTCATTTTTTTTTCTTATACAGAGACATCTCCCTCCAATGTGAAATTTCAACATAGATGATCATTCATTTATTACATGTTGGTGTGTTCAAATTGAACCATAATGAAACCTGATGACGAATAAAACTGATGCAATTCTTTTGGTGAACCTCCCCGAAATATTATACGTGTACGATATGTATTCGAAGTATTTGCATTTTGCTGTGACTAACCCTCATTTTTTCTGGATGAACTATGAATAAATGAAAAATGTTTCATAACAGAATTCATGCAACATCATTCAAGAATCATTGAAAAATGTATCAATCTTAACCAAATCATAATTTCATGCCGCTTATTCTCCTTTTTGATCTTTATTGAAACGCATCGGAATGCGTTGCGAAAATCAAAGATACAAGTCCCAAGAAATATACAAATTGAAAGAAAACGAATACTACGAAGCAAACAAGAGAATAAAATATCCTACAACGGAAGCAGCATTAATGTCTTAATCAGTCAAGAATTCTTCGTGTTCACACCCGGTCCTATCAGAATATTTCAAAGATTGAGATAAGATACATACACTGTTATAATGTGTGCGAGCAAAAGCAAAAGGAGAAAACATTGGAGCATCATGCCGTTCTTCAGAAGTCTATATCTGGATATATTTATCCGCCAAAACAAGGTCCGAAACTCATTCTTCAATTACTTTTCCCTCAATTCTTTCACTTTCATTTATTTTCACGATATTATTCTCTTCCTTCCACTTTCAATTTTTCCTTTTTTTTTTTTTCATCTACATCCTACACAATACTTTAACGTTTTTGTTTCGGGCTTCATCTGTAGACGTGTGGCGAAGCATTTCGCACACGCCTTCAAACCCATATCGTTTTTTATTTGCTTTTTCTTTTTTTTCCGTTTTTTTTTCTCACCTCACGCGTGAGAAATGGAAACGAAAGGAGAGAGAGTGAGTGCAAGATAGGTATCACACAGAATGGAAGAGTGCGTGTGTAAGTACGAAGAGAATATGTTTGCTCTGTTATATACTCGTGCGCATGTACTTTGATTATATACGACAACTTCATCGTCGGTGGTGCGCGCATGTCAGTAGTCTAGAGAGAAACAGAGAGAGAGGAGAAGAGACAAAGGTGCTTACAGTACCTGCACTCAAAACAAACATCACTCCATTGCCATTCATCCACACTTCTTTCTCTTAAATTTCAACACACGAACATACACATGCATTATGGGTATTGAAGAGGGCATAAACATGGACACACATAAGCACACACACGAATGTGTATGCACACACGTGAACACCAAATTCATTGTGAATCTGGGTGTTTCATAAACAATGCGCTCACGCGCGACCATCTCGTGTTTGTTTAGTTTCAGGAGGGTGCCAAAATGTGATGAGATGAAACCGACGCGGAACCACAAACTGGCTTGTGACACCCGTCTTCACACGCGTGAATATATTTCTCCACAATAGGGTCGCGCACAGTTTCAATGGAATGTAAAAGAGATCAAAGCGACAGTGAACTTGGAAGGTTAACACATCTATAAAATGCATGAGATTTTCATTGTTTTTTGATGAATTTCAATCTCATATGGTGAAATGATGCAAAAAGTAAACCAATAGAAAGAGAAATTATGTAGGACCTGTATAATGAATACGAATTTTATGATGTATGTACGCGTATAAATCATTCGTGGAATATTTATGGTTGTGATTTCTGGCCGAACTGGAATTTGAATTTTAGTATGGAGTTGTGTTTGATTTATCTTCTGATGAAGATTTTTTATTTGAAATACTCGATGTATTTTCTGTTTGGTATAATTTGTTGTTTATGGTGATTATTAGGGAAAATGAACCTTTGGGAATGAATTACGAAGTTTGTCTGCAAAAAATGTCAATCTACTGCAAAATCGTGAATGTTGGAGTGCGTTTTCTCCTGCGTACAGTTCGAAATTGTTGTCATGTTGGATGACTTCAAGTTTTCGATTTTCCGAAGTGTTTCAACATTCTTGGATGATACTTATGGTGTAAGCCAACGACTCGATGACTGTTGGAATATCTCTCGTGGAAATAATCAGTTTTGAAGTGGAATTTACTCTTCCTGACGCCATTTCTTTTATCAAAGCTTATACAAAACCCAAGACTCAAAATTCGAATTAGAGTGACTATTTTTTGATGAATTTGCATCAGAAATTCTGCTTTGGAGGATTCAAAGTATCAAATTTGCATGCATACTCACATGTGTCCGCAAATTGCTCAATATATGGACAAAACTTATTCATGAATGTAAATAGAAATTATCGTGAATGCACAGAGAAATGAAATTAAAGGAATGTATGAACTTAAAGGATGGCATAAACCTCACACACAATGAATAGGTTGAATATTAGTTCCAGTGATTCGAAATTAATTTTCTCACATAATTGTTGATTGACATAGTAGTTTCGAGAATATCTCAGAACTTAGTTCTGAGAAAGAATTTTCGAATTTCAAGATCATTACATTCATTAAACAAATTGAACAATCTGACCTCTTGTGATTTTTTGATTTTTGTTAGATCGAAAGGAAATATTTGTAAGATGAATTCTCAATGTATTTATGCACTGATCGTATTCAAATATTCAAAAATGAATTCTTTCAAATCATTTTATAGATAATGACCCCTTAAACCTCCAGTCTTCTATGAACAGAAGCTTTGAAAATGTCAGGAAATACTGAATTATTACCAGGGTGAATTATAGACAACTCCAACACTTTTCTTATCGTCACGAGATGAATAATATAAATAAGGATAAAATATGACCACTTGTGTAGAAAATAATATTCTGGATTTTTTTTGCTCTTATCTTGATAGTTGTCAAGTTCAGTGAGTTCGAAGTCAATGAAAGTCCGAGGTCCGATTAATTTTCTAGACAGAGACTTTACCATGACTGAGGAACAAACTGTTTTTTTGTGTGTGTCTCATTTTTTCCCTCCTCAATCGCTTTCTTCATCCGGTCCAGATATCATCTAAGAATATGCGTCTTGTACGCGATGATGTTTGTTCCCAGGCGCTTTTGTGGATGTTGGGATAATCATTAGGGCATATATAGTTGGAGACACACATTCCATATTCAGTTGTGGCATTTATTAGTTCAGCTCTATCAGATCCTGAATTTGATGAGGACATGAACGTCTACTGGATGACTTCATATTCAATCAAGTAATTAATTCTACATTCACCTCTTCTTGTTACGTCCCTTTCGTTCTTATTTTTTTTGGGGCGCAAATTTTGAAAAGAAATTTAATCATTAATTTGAAAAGAAATGTTATCACTATTTGACGAAAGAGTTCCCGTCTGATAATTTCATCCTGATGCAGTTCGTGGTTGTTATGGATATTTCAATGAGTGTGTTAAAAGAATCAAAATTCGATCCTTTCTTGGTCCAATATCTCTACGACATATCATCAACTGTATCTACAACTCAGCACATATAATCCGTCCTATCTCTTCTGACATGTGTCGGATTCGATGAAAAGCATTTTCCTTGAATCAGTTCTTCAATAATCCGATGATTCTCTCGCAAGAAGGAATGTTCCGAAGTCCCCCAATGATTTATCACTATGGTTGCATCCATACATGAGTATGCATCGCTTGAGCAGTCCACAACTGATGCGAATGACTCAGGGAATTTGTAAACGGAATTTTCGTATGGGTTCTGTAACTCCCACGGGACTTGACGGCTACTGTTGCCACAATCCCAACTACCTACAGTACCCAGTACTCTCGTTCAAATTTTCTTTTATTTTATTTCTTACACATGCGGCGACTGTTTCAAATGACTCTGCGGAACGGAGACTACACGGCTTGGTGAATTACTCAAGACAAACCCACGTGTATTTAACCGTCCAACTTTGTGAACATTTTAAGTGTCCTCAGGCTCAGCGAAGTAAAAGTTGAAAATAATATTTTATCTCGAAAGTAAAAAATAACCAATGAGAAGGACAAAATCAAACAAATAAATTTCTGTCCATCGATAACTCATGATATTTTTTGGTGTTTGTCATCGCTTCTGGATTATTTCAACAGGAGAAAATTGAGGCCGTCAAATTGAAATAAAACGAAAAAAAAGAAAAAATGGTGATCCTATAGGCATAAAAGAGAGAAGAAGGCTGGCACAAATTCTTCGTCTCGGTCGCGACGAGATTCCAAGTGATTTATCGGCGTCTGGCAACGAGCTGCGAAGAGTGAGAGAACGAGGGAGGAAACAATATGCAAATTTCAACGAACGCAAACTCTGAGAGTTAGAGAGCGTATAACGTCGATCGCTTTCAGCCCAAACCCTCGAAGACGTACCAACCATTGTCTTATGACTATCTTTCGCAACGTGTTGGTGCTTGCTCATTCGAACAAATCATTCTCTCTGCTTGAGAATTTCGAAATGTATGAATAAATATTAAACAAAAAGAATTATGTCAGTGTCAATTACTATCTTCTTCATTCATAGCTAATGCAGCATGAATTGTCTCTATTTTTGTGCTCCATTTGACGATAGCTGAGAACTAGATGAACAAATGAGCTGTGCTTCTGAAGCGTTCAAAAAGCCTCGGTGGCTGTGATTGTTCTGTGTACAGGATAATTCACTGTAGATAACGTCCCAAGGATTATGTGCCTACCAATGCCATAAGAATCGGAATGAATAGTAAATCCTCCTTTGTCAAGTAGATATTTCTATGATTTGACGAGCTCAAGATAACATTGACGAACACAATAAGTTGGAATTTTTTAGATATCATGACTGAAACTTCCATAACTTAATTTTATTTGAAAATCTTCAGAGGTGTGCTCCATATATATTCCGATAGATACAAAATTTTGTGATGATGGAAAACTCATTGAACTTAATTGATCATGTATTGGGTTGAAGCTACGTAGCTCATATTGAGCATATTGTAATAAGGAGGAAAATCAGAGTTTTCACTGTGAACAAAACGTTCATCAATAATGATTGGGATTAGTGGATCGAGCTGTTTTTCTAGTGATACGGTAAAACTCTTCGTCTCCATCCCAGTTTCTTTTTAGTCCAGTGTGAGGCATTCTTAGAGTGAATGGAAGAAACTTCACGATATGCATTCCAATCATTTTTCTACGAAAAAGATTTCTGATATTGAGTCAAATTGAAGATGATACTTATTCCAATCTCATGATACGATAATGTCCATGGACACCGAATACACTTTCCGTATTATCCTGACACTCAGTTCTATTTTGCAACTTGATAACTATTTTGCAGGTTAGAACTATTTTCGTCACATCAATTGATTGGACCATAATATGAATAGGATGATGACTTGGTTCATTTACATTCCTTCAAACGAACTTTTGTTGCATAACTCGTGTACCTGTTTATTGTGCTGATGTCTTCAACCAAGAGCAAGATGGAGTGAGAATACACAACTATATTTTGGAGAAAAATCAGGACATGATGTAAATTTGCAGTTGATTAAATCAATAGGATGGTTTGATCTAGCTGACACACATATACTTCAAAGTTTTTTCTGTATTTTTATTCACGAACACGTTACAATTATTTCGGAAACAAATTCGGGAGAATCTTATCAATTCTAGTGCTCTTTCAGGACGCACTGACCATTCCAGCAGACCTAAGAATATTTGAGCAATATTGAAAAATTCGCAAATAATATGAATAATATGAATATTAAATTGTAATTGGAATTATTCAACATGGAACATGCGATGCTTACACTGTCGATGCCACATGGGGTACCGTCCATTGGCAATGGAGCTTCCACTCTTTCTCTTGTTGATTTAAAAATGCATGTCATGGGTATCTTGCATCGTGTCTCAGGTATACTATCCAAGTCCTGTAATTCGAATGGATATAATAATTCATGTTTCATCTTTCACATCAACATCATCGCCGTTGTATTCGTATTGCGAAAAATTGGATTTGGGAAAAAGCATCGTACTTGTGAAGGACTGAAACCGTAGCAGGTGCACTGCTCACTGGGGGAAAATACATATCGTGGTCCTGGTGGTTGCAATGATCTTGGAAAGTTCCTCAGATTACACATAAATTTAAATCTGGAGAATTACATTATATTTGTTATGTATGAAACACTCCGAAGCAGTTTCAAGAAATATAGACCTTGAATTGTAATGTACTTCTGCTAAAGTCTGCTCGCTCCATACCAGACAAGTTTCCGAGCAACTGACATGTTTCGACATCAAATAAATTTCACACGAATCCGTATCATAAAATATTTTATGTTGGCCTTCACCATCATGATGAACACCTAATCTGAAATGACCGAAATTGTATTTTGATAAGGATAAGTTTTGTTAATATCTTACAGATGAGCTATTTCATGAGCGATTATGATATAATTTTTGTATGTTTTCATATCATTGACAACTGCCACGTAACGATCTTTATGAAAATCTGGTGGGAACATATAGCCAGGATGTTGGATATGACGTGCGAGCCCTGAAATAAGTCGATGTAAGAGATGGAATTTAGAATGTGGGATGTAGGACTAGGAGGTTTCATTGTACCATCTACTGGTTGGTTATGTGACCCTCCCAACAATGATCTGGAAATGAGAAAAATATATCAAATGTCATGTGTACGCAAAATTATTCTCTAATAAAAACTTGAACCGTATTGACCTCGTGTGGTAGACTATAAAGTCAAATGAATGTCGTGGGAATTCATTTTGGTGTATCCAAAAATATTTGCTGATTTTCGGATGCATAGTGGTGGCAGGCTTCAAAAATGTTCGTATGTCCGGATTGAATTCATACTCTGGCTCAAAATTCCATTGTTTTGGCACCTAAGATTCAACAATTTCTTCGTTACATATCATTTATTAGTGATAAAGGGGCATGCGATGTTGTAATTTGGTATGTAAAGGGTTGTTAAATATACCGCTTCGATGAGGATTCCAGCAATATTGAGCTTTATGTTGATACCCTCCATGATGCTGTATAACATATCCACTGCATTATAAATAGTCAACACGTAGACAATAGTCGCTACTCCAGGCGAAGTTTGTGAATCTTTCCTGCAGAAAAGTGTTTGGACATTTTCTCGAAATTTCACCGATAATAATTGGAATCCATTGACATTTAGTTGATGGATTCGCATTCTACAATATTGGAAGAAAAAACAATGATATACTCTGTGGCCGTGAATGTTTCGTGGTTGATTGCGATCAGCAATTCCAGATAATAGTTTTGTGATGCAACACGTCGAGTCCTAAACTTTTTTTCCAACTCAAGGGATCGAATGAATCTTTGGGGACTTTCGGATAGGTGCATCCATTTCAGATGTGCTGATTTGATTTTATGAACACTTTTTGTTCCATCAGTGTGCACTGCGCTGACGAAATACGTTACGCCGATCATGCCAATCTTTAATTTGTGTATCATATTCAAGTTACTCTAGATGCTTTCAAATTTTGTTCAGACATCATCTCTGCGAAAAATTTACCAATTCATTTCTGTCGTGGAAGTGTACGAAAGCAGACTTGGTGCAATGATCATGATAGAAACTAAATGCGCCGACGTATTTCTCCATCTATAGTCGACAGAGTTCAAGTTTTGTGTCTATTAGGTTTTTTGATGAGATACTTAGAATATTTATCAATAGTTTATACGATATTTTACTTTGAATTTTGCGAACGGTTTTCTCCAGTCGTCTGTAGTAAGCCACACTGGTAGGAATTCATTTGCCAGAGCTCGATCTACACGTTGTAATGTTATATTTCGTGGGATATCCTCAACGTTGAACTGGAGAGTCATTTTCTCATGTACAATGAATCCTGAAGAAGTGGATTTAACTGTCAACTTCTGATATACATCGGAGCTATATTTTACCAGAGGTTGTTCACATGGCGAAGGAACGTTTGTCAGGACAACACTTACCTTTCCTCTGTATTGGCCTATGTTGTGCTTTGGAAACCGCCACAATCATCATCAAAAGCCACAGAACAAAGTTCAACTATTTCATCGTTTTCACGAATTAGTTTCGCCCATAAACGACACGAGATACTGTTTCTCGAATCAAATATGCTCCCACGAATATGATTCGATAAAGTAGGCCGAAAGCAATGGGTAGCTGTCTGAACAACGGATGAGCATGGAATATTCGGTGAGTGGACACGTCGTCTGTTTTTCATCAGTTGACCTTCTTAACTATCTTCTTTTTGCCAAGGATTTCTGGGTCACGATTGGGACGTTCGATTTATCTTCGAATCATAAAATGTCACAACACATTAAGTTTGATTTCTATGAGTTTTCGATGAATGCCATCAGACTTACTCATTTTTTATCATGCAGAGTCACGAAAATGCAGTGTACCTTTTTGTATTCTCAACGCTCTGATTCAAATGCTGATTTCTATTATGACTAATACTGAGTGGAATATTCTAACAATACTCCCATAATCGTGTAATTCAGTCGATCAATACAATTACATAATTCAATTCTCTATTTCTACGAAAATCATGTTTAAATCACTGTTAGGGAAATTCCACATGAAATTTCAATACGAAAAGATCCGGATCGAAAGGATAGCTATTATGAGCGGCATCTGGTCAAGCGCTATGATGAATAGACCTGGTCTGTGATACTGCAATATCGGCCAAGATGATTTTCGCTGTTTTTATCGAATTCAGCAATAAAATATTTGATCTTACTAGACATCTTCAGGATCGAACGTGATTCCCAAAACTGTTTCTCTATCCAGTGTGCGTACTATAATTTACTGACGATAACCAACGAACTCTCTTAGCAGCCTTACATATTCGCTCACTTCCAGTAGACGCAACCAGTATAAATCGCTCTGAACCCGAACTTTTCATAAATGACTGGTAGCAACACGTGGTGTTGGGTTGCTGCATGAGGTCAAACCTCTTGTGCTCATGGCATTCATTGCTAACCATTATTGCAAGTTAAATTAGACAATGATTCCATTGTTCGTGATTTTGCTGAAGCAAGAAATCGTTAATAACTAAACCGAATCATTTTGTAGCGAGAAATATGCAATTTTTTTCCCATCTCGGCGAATCGACCAGTACTACGATGAAAAATAATGGATAGTTGGATACAGGATTAACAATCATGTTGATGAATATGCGTTTGCATGAATATCAACTTTATGTCTAAATCGTTCGATGGAACATCTTCTCATTTTTCCCAATTTTCTTTGAATTTGTTCTTTGTATATCTTCTCATTTCCACAGTATCCGCATTAATATTGAAAATCGATAGATCTGCAAAAAAAATCTCAAAAGAAGTGATTGTCATTGTTTAGGTAGCTCTCACCATAATCCCGAAATACTTAAAGTTAGAAGTGATACTATTCGTTGGATTGATATTGTAACGATTCATCGCATTGATTTTAATTCATGTTTGTATAGAATCCTATAATGCACATACGAAATTCTGCTCCCGAGATCACAATTTCAGCGTTTTCACTATTATTTGAAATAATTATTATCGACTTCGTTGTACCCAAGTGAATAAGTGAACAAATATAATCGTTGAAATCCCATATCTCGTACAACAAACATCTTGCGAATAGTGAAACTATGAAAATTCCATCTTTCATGTACAAATTATCAAGGAAGTTGGTAGTCTCGATGAAATTTTATTCTTTACTTTGTCTTTGTACCACTCTGCAGACAAATGTTTTCACCTTCTTATCCAACTGTGAATTGACAGATATGATTAAATATGATCATAAGGTTAGGTCGAATTTGATACTCCTGTAATTGTGATGAAAAAGTGAATAAGAAAAAGAACATCACAAATGCATATATAT
>JABMBR010008373.1:0-50079 GCA_018881525.1 Meteorus sp. PSUC_FEM 10030008 | reverse complement strand
ATATATATATGTATTACAATTTCAACCACTCTTTCTACCCACGCATATATGTATACATGTTCGTATAAGGTTAATCTATATTTTGTTGTATCGTTTATTTCACGTCTAAGCACGAAGAAAAATCGTTCTTTATTTATTTCCTTCATTTTTTTTCTTCTATTCGTATTCCCCTTTGTTTTCACGAAGTAAGGTTGTCAATTGAACATACACGCGATGACATATGGAGAAAATATCTATCAGAACTCATTCAAGCGCATATTTATAATATGACCTATATCCAGACGGAGATGATTTGAATGACAACCATATTGACTTGTTTTACGCCCCAATTATTACACGAATAAAAATCTCCTTTTCTGAACGATGAAAATTCAACAATTGCTTCCAATCGAGACTATCCGTACGTAATATTTACATTTGGTTGGGGTGGGATTGCGATTTACAAATAGCGTCTAGTTACATGAATAAAAGGTATTGTTTACTGTCTTTAAAATATTCCTGAACCATAAATTTTTCTTCGAAAATATTGTGTGCATGCTTCAGTGATAAGAAATGTTAAGTAACTAATATCACTTATTCGAATAACTCCATTTGTCAACACAAATCACGTTGATTTTATTGATCGCTCAATCATGTTCAACTCCCAATTCCCGTCAATTCATTGCTCTCCAAAACACAGTTTCGTCGTAAATTCCCATTTTATTGACAAAACTATAAACCATTTCATATTTAGACAACTTCCCAAAAAGTCGAGTCCGAAATTTGTTATGTTAATTGAAACTCATTTCTTTCTACTTTACGTGAATTGAGATTGTTTCGAATCAATTTTATGAGATTTCATATGAACAATTTTTATTCCGAGCACATACGAAGTTAGAGACTCCTCTTCTTTGTATTCTTGTTCAGTTCTTTGAAGCAGCTTAATGACACAGGCGCGTGTTTGTATCATTGTCACACAGCTCGTGTTTCTTCATTCTATTTTGTTTATATAAGCAGCTTATATTAATACGACTCATGTGTGGTCTATGACAGTATGTGGGTGTATGCTTGTGGCGTAGAGTGTAGCAAGAAATGCGATTTAGGAAGGAGTGAAGAGAATATGTAGAAGCAGTGTGTGACCTCTGTCCATGGACTTCATACGTGTGCCATTCCTCTCGTCTCTTTCATATTATATGTGTTTGTAAGTATACATATGCGTTCTCTATATATTTGTCTTTATACATTTACTCAGTTATGTAACAACCAACCAAAAGGGTTAGATAACACAGGCGCAAATGAGATTATTACCGCAAGATAACCGGAAAATTAACTGCAAAATGCTTCGTTTTACTGCATACCGTTATGGTAATTTTAATAACATATTTATTGCTAGTAGCCCATAGTCAACGGGATATTCAGTGGCACTATATGGTCTCGGGGATGCACAAAGACAATGGACACGCTGGGTGAACATGATCTTTTTCATGGTCTTATCGTATATATACAGTTTCCCCATACACTTTGAGTTCGCGCAAACATTGTTTTGTCCCGGATTACGTGTGTGCGGCTACGCTTCCTTTTTCTCTACCACGACCTGATGCAGCAGCAACGGCAGAAGTAGAAGTAGCGGTAGTAGCAGTAGATGTAGAGTTAGTAATACCACCTGCTTTCTATCACCACTAGCTTTTTCGCTCGCATCTTTTTTCTCATGCGTTTCTTAAACGTATACATACGAAGAAATTGTCTTATGCGTCATGCATTGCATTCAACTGCGAATTTTCACATCAATTTTAATCACAACAGAATTCTTATGGAATTCCTGAATGCAATATTTTCCATTTGCGCGTCTGATTAACGACCCATATTTCCAGCTAAATTGGACATCCATGTTACAAAGATGTGCATCATGCAGACTTCTATTGTGGCTATTTCTATACGCACCGTGCGTGCTCTGAAAGATTCTCGTGACATGAAACACAAATGTATGGACAATTTATTTGATATATTGGCAAGTTCTTTTTGTTTTTGAAGAAAAAGTTGGCTGAATGAATACAATGATGAAGGTTCTCACTTGATCGGCGTTAATACATTAAAAGTTTTTCAAACAAAAGAATGAATCGATGAAGGAATAACGACTGATGGCTGCGGGTGGGAAGTGATCGGAGAAGAGAAATATGAGGGAAAAAAAGGCAAAGAAAAAGCTGTACTTACACATAGAAAGAACCAAAGTGTGACGGAAGGGAGAAGAACGAGTGAGAGCGAAAGACTGCAAGACGACAGAGAATTTAAGAGAGAGGGTGGAAGATGTGAAACGTGCGCGCCAGAGAGTCGGTGGTGAAATAAAACTACTATGGGTGTCCTCGATGAGAATGGCGCAGTGAGTAAAAACATATGATAATAAAGCATTGCCGCGACGCTCGGTCGGGCGCGACGCGCGATCTCACACCAAGTGAGCTAGTTGTGGCAGCAAGAGAATAGCGCAGAGTGAAATTTTGCCGTCTCGTCTCTCACTTTATATCTCTCTCTCTTACTTGCCACAAAATATATAGTCACCGGTGCGGAAGAAAACTTTTGAGGTTGGGTAGTAAATGCTGATTGCTCTCTAACCACTTTCCGCGGTGCAGATTTTGGCATATATACATGTATATATTCAGTCTCATTTTTGTGTCTAATATACATCCGTTAGAGCAAGTTTGTACATGCATCGTTACGTTCATTTACCCTGGAGTACTTATTGCAATCGAATCAAGTGAACTTTGGGATTATTATGGCATTTTGATTAAGATGAGAACAGATCCCACATTAGTGTTTAGTGTAACCTCATTTCTCACTTGGATCATGTCAGAACGTGATTTAGAAATCTTTAATCTTACAGTTTGAGTCAATTCTAAAATAGTTATGGGTGTGAAATATCTTTTGAACTCGAGTATGAAATGAGCTCTGAATGAAAAATATTTGTTTCAATGCAGAAGAAATGACCTTCATTGAAGTCATTTCTCTGCCGTGTTGAATAACGGCAATAGTTGAATTAATATTTCCATTCTCTTTGAAATATATAATTCAATCTGCTGTTTTTATTGTGAGAATTTATGGGTGAGTGATGATAATTTTCCGATTGCGTTTGCAACGGTGTTCACCAACTGAATGTGTTCACTTTGCGAACGTCTTTAACGCAGTTCGATGAAACTTCGGATCATCAGGAAAGTTCACATTACTCTCATCTATGAAAATTTTCAGAAATCCCGAACTAATACATTCAACTGAATCGGAAATCATTTATATAATGTTATCTTCTTGGTGAGTTTTGCTTTTTTTTGGGAGTTCCATTCAGATTGTCAGGCAAATGTCGGACATTTCCTGTCTGAATTCCCAGTGAAAAATATTCTATGAGTATTCAAGATTTGATTTATGAATTTCATTGCGAAAAATATTTCTTGCATGTGCGCAATTCTCTTAAGTTTCATTGTAATACCTCTATAACAATCATTATGACATCAACTAATGATAGCTTGTAATATGGAAAAATATTTCCTTGGTTTAGGGTTTATGAATAGCGGTACTAGAAAAGTTATATCTGAGTGAGGGATAATCATATTGTCTGTGTTCATGCAATTTTAATTCTGAGTTATTATTCCCTTCAATGATAGTAGCGCAATACGATAACCAGTAAAATGCACATGAACACATTACGAGTGCAGCTATTTTCGTTGATCCTCATAATGTGAAAATGATCGAAAATAATTGTTATAGTGAGTGTTCGAAAAAATTATAGCGTAATTTATGATTATTGTTGTACATGAAAACGATCGTGACTTCATTGTCGGTGTGAATCAATCGTTTCCTCTTAATTTCCGACAATTTTTGTATCCATTTTTACGTGAAACATTTCAAGCAGAAGCGATTTTTTGTAATGTAAAAAAGGAAAAGTTCCATAAATGTATTTTTACACGTTTGTAATGGAAATAATTCATTGTTAAATACATTTATTGTATGTACTCTTCGAGTGCGTTATATTCAGTACCTACTGGAATTTGATGTATAATGAGAATTGATTTCTTTCCTCATGTATTTAGTCATCACACTTGTCCCGCGATATTTCTCATGCATTTTGCCCAGTATCTCAATATTCGACGCAGTCCATATATGAAGGTGCCGACGTTTCTCACGTGATGTTAATGAATGGTTTCATCAGTTTGGATTACTTCGTTACTTCATCAATGTACCATACACCCTTTTTCACTTCGTTCTCTTCAAATTGAGATACTTTCTCAACAAATGGAAAGACTTTTCCGGTTCATCTAATTGAGATCTTTCATGAATATTCCAACAATCTTTACCTTCTTCAACAAACCTAAAGGTTTGGGAATATCTCGTAATGAATGATTTTCCTAGTGTGAAACGGTGGAGAAAAATAGTTGAATGGGTCAATTTTATATAGTTATGTCAAACCCGCGTACTTTTCAACTGTTTCAAGTTCTTTAGTCCATGAAGAATGATGACGATTCTGACTGAGAGTGAGAGAGAGAGAGAGAGAGAGAGAGAGAGAGAGAGAGAGAGCTTTTATAACTATATCATTTTTAACGTCACAAATGGAAAGAAAGTGTTTCCATTGTGAAGAGTATGAATGAAGTATGCATTCAGTTCAAGAGATCAATCATATTTTTCAGCTGAGAAAAAATAATAGAAATTTTCCGAAAATCGGCTGCAGGTGAGAACCTTTGGAGGAAAATATATCACGAGAATTATCAGAGTTTCACGTCAATAATGTGTTACATCACTCTGGTTATAAACATACATGTTCAATTTGTCGTTATCGAATAGTCACTTCATGCATGTTGTTGCAAGTCACCATCCCTACCCATTTGCTCGAACGTTCTATCTATCAATGTGATGTTCAATCAATTTCCCTCGGAAATTTGAGTCGGTAATATGAAAGCTGATGTATATAATTGTTTGAGTGTCATCACATACCGACCTATCTCTTGAAATAGGTAATCTAGTTCTGGTTCTTTCTGAATTTTACTTCCGCAAAACGTAGAATATGATTTTTGCAATGCTTTGTGTTTGAATTGTTGATTTGATAATGTTATGTATGAATTGAATAAATGTCAATTACTATCAGTATTTCATGCGTACGATGTACATAATTGAAAACAATTTGTTCATTACAAACCATATTGCATACGATTTTTCATCAACTCTGAAACGACATTCTTTGCTTCAACTTTCCGCCAAATTGACTTTTCTTCAAATGAAATGTCTTCCATCTTTGTTTTATGTTTGAAAATGGTTCTAAGTTGATATTTATCGTTGTCTAAATCTTTCATGAAACGTTTCGATCATATTGGCGGGAAAATAATGTCACTCCGCCTGCATCTGTGATGTCCACAATGATTTCGGAATGGGACAATTTTGGCTAGTGAAAGCGTCTAAGCAAGGAACTGCGCATTTCTCTTGGAATGTTTTCGGGTTTCTAATACATTTTCCGTCGGGTGCAATCATCATCCAAGAATACTTTCCAATCTTGTGAATTTGTTTCTGCAGACATCATGTTCTCCCCAATATGTACATTCCCAATATATCTGGTTGCATACGCTAATGTCCTAATTTCTGTATTCACTTTTCTTCTATCTTTGTAGTTTAGAATTTTTTTCACAGGTTTTGGTACCCCTGAAGCTGTTCATATGATTTGAAACTCCCCAGACTCCAACTGGTCCATCGATTTTTCTGTTCCTTACACGAATCGATGTTCAAATCTTTTATAACAATCAAGCAATAGTTGTTCCTTGTTACTGTTCATGAAGATCTTTTCAATCAGTTTTTATATCCGTCATGTTATTCAATCAGAATTATTCACTTCACAATTCATCTCGTTTATTTTCAGAGTCAATCGTCTACAATACCAAGATCATTTCAATCCATTTCGTGTCCGTCTGATTTGTAGAGTTGTCTTCCTGTCACCAGGCTTTTGGAAGAGTTTTGAAATATCCCAACCCTCTGTAGTATCATTCGTTCAGTGTGTACCTGGATTACTTACACAAAGACTACGGTCAATCACGTGTTTCCATTTTCATGTAATTTGACCACTATCATCGATACCTGCGTTCGCATTCCAATGGCTTCATCAAATTTCAACATCAGCAACCGTTTCTCTATATTCAACTCTCATCAGTTTCGTCTATGCTTTCACTATTCTTTTTGCTTCCAACCTTTGACTGAGGGTCTACAGTTTTTGTCGCTAACATGATCTTTGTACCTCTTCTGAATTCAACAATTTCATTTGTTATCTCACCTGTTCAATGATTTGAGTATTTGAGAAGTGTTCTCAGTGAAATACTTATTTGGCTATTAGGATCGAATTTTCCATTGCTACGAAAAGGATTTTTATGTTCATCATCATGCGCCATATTTTATGAGAGTTCCATAATCAGCCCATAGCAGAGTTATGATTCTGCTTCTGAATGATTATGCCATCCATTAACAGACATTTGTAAAATTCAACTTTTCAAACAATGTACGCAAGAACTACTTGGCCAACTCTGACACTGCTGATACTATTCATGAAGATTCAATGTTTTTTTAAATATTTTCATGATGCGTATACAATATTCGTTGATGCAGATTCAGTCAACTCCAACAGCCATAGTGTGCGAATATGTAATAACGAAGCTAAACCAACCTTTTTGGAAAGTGTCACATCGAATCGACCAACAATGTCTGTCGAACCATAGATTTGTTGGAGACTCTGATATGGAAATAGAGTTCCAAGATCACGACAGCAGTGATATGGAAAATTAGAAGGATTCCAGTCATGTGCCACTCAAACCGTCATCATCCACGTGCTCTTTCGACTATGAATGCATGATGTGCATCTTGATGTCGTGTTTCATCAAACGTGCTAGCCTCGGTATTGCTAGTGCCCGTTATCGTATCCAGATTGTAATCAAGATATTGGAACCCAAGTTGACTGTATCGTCAAGTTGTAATTCAGTTGTCCCTCTCGCATTCAGCCAAATTGGCGACATATGAATGTGTGATGTAGAAAATAATCAGAACATGAATTTTGTGTAGTGACAATGCTCTTAAAGATGAACGTTTCAATTATGACTTATGATATCAATAATGTTTCAATATTATTATATAAAGAGTTATAGAAATTTGTGAGGGGGAAGAATTCTATAGAGTTCAATTGCCGAATGATTTTTATTCGCTGTCAAATGTTCGTAGTGTACACATCAACATACACTGTGAATCCAGGTGTGATGTAAAGTGTCCTGTTCACAATAACAGCTATGTGGAGGCATTTTCAATAGTTCTGGCCATACTTTTACACTTTACGAATTATGCCCCTGTCAGGATGTTTTGAACGTGGTTGTGCAGCATAGAATAGGGGATGATATCTTATAAAAAAATTTGGTTTCTCGACGCCATTTATGTGGTGTTTCAATTGATCTCGCGATCCCACCTCATGTTCTAAGTTCGTTGTGAGTAATCTCAGCTTCATTACCATCAGTATACATTTCCAAAAATTTTTTTCACAAGACTGATTGACATGATGAAAGGTCACGTGTCTGATGATAGGTAAAATTTTTTTCATTGTATGCGTATGACAGTTTTGAATATCAAATATGCATACTCGTACTGCTGACAAGATTCATTAAATTGCCCAAACGTAGAATGAAACCACAGTCCTGGTATGGTACGTGTTGGTGCGAGTGTGTGAGACTGTATGAGATTATTTTCAATGAGATAATCCTCGTTACGGTTTCAATGCATGCAATAACGATTTGCACGCAGCAGCAACGCTGTACCACCCCCTCTGTCTCACAGTCTCTCACTCACACCCATTTCCTCTCTCTTTTCACTTCCCGTATCTTTTTCCTCTTGGATCGTGTGCAATATCCCACCGACCCTCTTTCGAAACAGCCAAATGTCCGTACGAAAAGCGGCCAATTAATTTACCAAGCGCGTATTCTCACTCTTTTTCTCCCTTTCTCTCATTCCCTCAGTTCCCCACTTCCACACTCGCATACCATATATATCTGTAGTGCGCTGTATACACGACTCAACACCGTCGGCGTGGTGACACAATTTTTTTTTTAATTATTTTTTCAATGCCCGCACTGTTTTACTAATTTTAAAAAATTGACCCACATCCACTGTTTTGGCTATGTATGCCTAGAACATATGTGTATGTGGACTGTTGGAGCATCAAGTTTCATGCATTTTGTCTCTCTCATCACTGTATGGAACGGGCCATCGTGCTACAGATTTTAGAGCTCGCCATATCCATGTCCATGCTGTCAAACGGGTTGCCTCAAACCCGAGACTGCTATCGCCTACGTCGGTCATTTTGCTTCAGAATTACGAGCCATTTTTTCACGCTATCGCATTTCAACGGGACCCTGCAGTTTAAATTTTTTATATGTGAGCTTTGATACATACCATTTATACACACGCTCACATATATGTGTGAGGAGAATGTGTTGGCATGCATAGGATTTTATATGATATTATATAACCCATACGGGAAATTAGAAAAAAAAACGGGAACTTTTTTTTTTGTGCCTGTATGAAGGGATGATATAAAATGGGGAATATTCACAAACAAGGTAAGTTCATCTGCGAATAAATTTTGGATGTTGCAGTAAACAACTTTAATACCATTTATTGATACTTATTGTTTTGTTAATTAGTTGTGACGATGTTTGAAGAGAAAATGTCATCAACTCACTTGTCACACATGAACAAATGTCATCTACTCGATTTTTATAGTAATGTAATTATCATATTGCTCGACTATTGTCAAATATAATTTTTCTAACAGCTTCTGTCAAGCCTGACACTTTCTCATGAAAAATCTATGCTCCTTCCCTCCTCTATCTACGTTAATCTCCTTTTTTCGTCTAATGAAGATGGAATAATAGTTGGAATGATTGAAAACACTGGAGACACGCGAGAAGGAAGTAGATTTAGATAGTGGAATACTGGAATGGGATTCATTACGTGTCCGGCAGTAGAAAATTGTGCAAACGAGTATAAAAGCTTCACTTTGATCGTGATGGAAAGCGCTGGGTGATTCGCGCACGTTAGATATGCGCTTAGTGAGTGAAAAGAAAGTCTCCAAAGAGATGACTTGATTCTATTTGAATGTGTATACTTATATTCATTTGAATGTAGAATAAAAATTCAATTAAAGATATAAAATTATGGAAGTATATTGAGAATGATGACGAAAAAAAAAAAAACATAATCTGATTTTGATATGACGAATGAGGTGATGAATCATTTATCAGCAATTTGTTCTAAAATTTCCTTGTCATTGTCATCTTCATATTTTTATCGCAACATCATGAACTATTTGCGGAGTAAAAGAAGTAGTAAATAAAAATAAAAAATAAAAATATCATGATCTATTTTTGTGTTGAACTCATCTCCACCACAATATCGACTACTTTGCGATCTCCAGTTCTTTTCATGGCTTCCTAGACAAATCCCATATTGTTCTTTCACATATATACGATATTATCCGACGTGCATCTTTTTCATAATCAAAATGGAAGAGCTCCCCAATATATACGTATAGATGCATGTAGTGTATATATATAATTCTGGGATATAAAAAAAAATGAAGAGCAAAATAAGGGCGAAGCTAACATCAGCCGGTCGAAGTAACGGGTAATTTTATTTGAAATCTATAAAGCTATCGAGATTACGGGACAGAATGTTTATAGCCTAAGCGCCAACCACATTGCGCGAACTAACTTACGCCATCGGTGT
The DNA here is from genome assembly GCA_018881525.1 of Meteorus sp. PSUC_FEM 10030008. Lineage (NCBI taxonomy): Eukaryota > Metazoa > Arthropoda > Insecta > Hymenoptera > Braconidae > Meteorus > Meteorus sp. PSUC_FEM 10030008. Next base: position 40,320 of record JABMBR010008373.1, on the reverse strand, counting down.
GTGCAATGGCTGCACCTGCGCGCGCTTTCGCCTGGGTAACGTAAATTCTCTGACCTCGTATTACTCATGCCTCTTATATTCTCACGCGCGCGATATGCCTGGATATTCCCTTTTTTTTTTACGAAACAATCCTCATCGTCTTTTCGCCAATAATGCCTGGTGCTGTATAACGTAAGAAGCTTCTTCATGTCGAATCATATTCCATAACGCATTTGCATATGTGAATTTACGGTTTGTGACTTGATATTTCCATTGGGATGGAAGCGCGCGAAATTAATCGAAATTTGATGTGTTGTGGAAAATTTCAGTTGGAAATATTCAAAGCGAAATGAATGGAATTTAACGGTGAATGTCATAAACAATTTTCAATCACGTGTGACACTTTTAATGAATTTTTACCGAGTAGGAATATTTTGTTATGTCGAATAAGGGAAAATCTTATTTTTATGAACAAGTTCTCTTTCAACTGAGAAGCAAATTATTGCTCGTAAAATTTTTTTTTTTAAAGGGTGTTTGAAATGTAAGGCATCACAAACTTTATATTCCGGTTCCTTCTCTGATCACATGATTTATGTGTTGTACAAAATTATGTGCTGGTACGTAACGAACACGTCACAACTGTTTTAAGTGTACCATAAATGATGGAGCTCTCACCATGAACGAAACTGATTTTTACTGCATGAGAATAATTTAGACACCAGATTTTCTGAAATATGGTGCCTGGAGTGCATTTCAATGATTTTCTATATTTAAAATTTATCTTCAGACACAAATGTACTCCAGGGCGTATCTCAAATATCGTGACCCTGCCAACAATTTTGGACCGATCAATAGTAAAAGGAGAGTTGTTGATGTCAAGACTTAGTAGTGAGGATTTTCGTTTTTTCCATAAAATTATTTACTTTCAATCTAAAATTAACTTCTTAACGCAACATGCGTTGCATTGCACTAATTTCTTGTTCACTGCATATCACATCGCAAGTATTACGTAAAACTTCAAGCTCACAATATAAAATTATTGACTCCATAAGTTCAGTGAAATCTTAAAAATTCTCCGTGCAAGAGGATTTATAAACGTTGAATTTCAAGTCATTGTCGTTCATTCCAACTAAAGTCTCTTCTCCCGATTAATATTGTCCAAGAGACCATGAATAAATGTCACAGATGAAACTGCAAGGCCATATTAAATCACATAGAACTTGGCTCTATCATCATCCAAAAAAGTGGACAGCCATCAAAATTTGAAGAATGGAGACACGAATTACACGATCTCATATGTAAGACAGTTTTTCAAAAAAACAAATGAACACAACTTTCAGTCTACTGTCACCACAATTTTTTCCTCGACGTATTCTATATAAATATAAATGTATACATAGAACTGCAGAAACAAAAGTATGTGTACACTTTTTTGGCGGGAGTATATCTGTATAAGTTTAGCAAACTTTGCGCCATTCTTTCAATGTTCTCTGCGCGTCGCTTGACGTCTAGTTACCATCATTTTCTCCTATATACTGAACAGCAATATATTACTATACATCGCTCTATCGTTTTCTCTCTATTCGTCGTTCATATATATATATATATATATTATACGCTCGTATATCCCTAGTGTGCTTCTTCGTGTATACTCTCGCTTTCTATTTTCATCTTTTTTTTTTCTTCTGTTATATCCTCTCCTTGACGTTGTGCCTGAAGCTCTTAGGCAGCGGACGCAGAGAGTAACTTTGTGGAAGAGGTCGAAGAAAGTCTGACTATATACCTATCCAAACTACTGTACGAAAACTCTGTACTCTCTTTTGTACTATGTGTGCTGCATGAGTATATACATGCTTTTGTAACTTTTAAGACATACGATCTATAAATTGACTTTTATTTGAGGCGACGAGTATCAACAGGTATTGAGACTGATTCATTCAATAGATATAGAGGTTTCATAGTCATATTGCCCAACAAGTCAACATTTTACGTAGTTTTATTTTATCTGTCAATTATTGATGAGAGTAATAATAATAAAAATGTTTGAGGGAATAAACGTATTTTTATGACGTAATGTTTTCTGTATTTTTCCATTTTTATATTCCACTTAGGAATGTTTAATGGATGTTCATGACTGTATGGAAAATAATTGTGTTCAGGCATTGAGATTACTTTCGTTCATGAGAATAAGAGGAGCAGGTAGTGGAATTATAATCTGTGTCGAAACGTCCAGTGAAAAAGGCGAAGATAATCCGACGTGCAATGGAATTTTCTCATCATTAGTCTGCTTTGCGAAAAAATAATTTATAATTATTATTATGCTATAATTAGGAAAATGTGGAATATCAGTTCAGATGTATTTTCTCTTGAGATTAATTGAATAATTTTTTCTAATGTGGAGAATCTTTCCCTGCTCATATCTTGATTGTTGGTTGATTGAGAAGTGACGTATTTCTTCTGCAGAACTTCCAAATACAGCGTTCCAGACTTGTTTAATGTTATTATGTTCATTATATCGTGGATCTTTTGTAGAGAGAACAAATTCTTCATCATGCTTAACGTAGTTTACGCTTATACCGAGCTTATCAAAAGAAGAATATATGAAATCGATACATAAATTTATCACTCTTGATTTATGTCAACTTTTTCATTCAGAGTTGATGAAACTTATTCAAGAATTCGTGGATAATTGCTCAGTAGTTGATGACTTTCGCTGTACGTATCAGAGTCAGGCATTTTATCAGTTACGGCGAATCTTAAGAAATCGGTTTTTCATTACATTGTGTATTGTTTGGAGCATGATTAATTTTGAATAGAGCGGAAATTTGAATATTCTCCGTAAAATATTCATCTGAAATGAAAATATATGAAGAGATCTAAGCAAAAAGGAAGTGAGCTAGTGCGTTGTGTATTCCACGTAAACGTTATATTCTTCCTCCAGTGATCCTTCCATGTTACACATTCATATAATATTAATAGTGTACATTATAAATAAAAATGGCGGGAGAAAATTCCATTTATGATGGTTTTTCAAAATCGCGAATTTGATGAAAAATCGATCCATTTGGTTAGAGATTGTTGTTCGCTTGGGTTCATTGACGGATAACGTCACTTGATATACGACGTTACTTTTACAATTTGGAAGGTGCCGTCGGTGAGGCGAAAATATATTAAAACGTTTCTACCGTAAAAAATTTCATGAAAGGTTGGATGTTCCATTTGAGGGAATTGCCGAAAAGTTTATGAATACGCGATGTCGCTCAGTTGTAGTTAACGTGAAACAGTTTCATTGAATTGAGTTTTTTGTCTGTATTTCATTTCGTTATTGATGAATATTCATCTCTGAGCATAAATTATTCACCAATCATTCTTTTTATAATTCGAGTGATCTACTCAGTATCATCATTTTCAACTCAACGTCATTTGCTTAATCATCAGAATGCTGCAAAGACACAAATCATGATCGAGTAGAGATAGAGGAGACGTTTTCTTTCTAATTTTATCATCAATAACTCTCCTGCAACAGAATCATCCGTTCCCTATCCAAAGCTAAACAGCTAAAGGACAATAGTTTCAACTGAATTGATGAGAATTACCCAAAAAAATCATTGTCCAAACTTGATTGCACTCAGAGAATTGAATTATGATGATGCCGCAGACGATATACGCACGGTAGGAACTATACATAACCAACGACGGGCAATCGTTGAAGAAGGACACGAGTGGAGAGTTGTCTGCTTGGCGACGGCGACCAAAGAGAAGTTGTTCCATTATTTAGCCTTTGAATGCGCGATAAGAGAAATCGTGGCTGTTTCGGACAGACATTGTTCGGGTGCAGCAGGACGGTGCTCTATTGCTCCCTTCTTTCTTTCTTACCCTCGGTCACACTTCCTCACTTCCTATTTCTCCCTTCATTCCACGTACACGTGAACCTCATTTCACCCATCTCTCACTTCGTACATACACACCTACAATCATGTGCGATGCAGTTTCTCTCTATATATATGTTCATGTGTTCTCTACAGAGACATTGGCGTGAATTGAGCATGAGATGTGCGTACGGTGTACGACTTGACCAATATATTTCATCAGCCAAAATTTGATCATTGTCGCGTGTAGAATACACAAAAAATCGAAGACAATTGTCCCAAGAATAGAATTTTTGCCTCTCTCCATTAAACATCTATTTGCTCACCAACAATTTTCGCCTCGGGTTTTCATCTTTTATTTTGCACCATTTTTAGAATATCACTCGTATTCATGTTTATTTCATGCATATGTTATGTACAAACATATATAAAAATAGGTTGAAACTTTGGAGCGTCCGGCACTCTTGCTGACCCCATAGTCTCTCATTTCAATTTGACTGCACTACTACTGCTTGTGTACACGCCTCGGGGATGCATATGCGAATTGGACGCACGCGCGTTTCCATCAAATTAATTGCTGCGATCCCATATCGTATCTAACTGTATATATGCATTTATAACAACCTGCGGGAATGTTGAAAGGGAGTACAGAGTGACAGAAAAGAGGGAGCAGTCATGGGAGAGGGGATAATGAAAATATGAGTTCCGTTGATAAACCAGACGCGTTCATGCATGCTTGTTCACACGGTATATACATGCAAATAATTCAACTATCGATACGTTAATACACAATTTCCCTTCAAAGTGCTTCTCGTTGTGGAATTCAATTTTATTATACATATACATAACCTATTAAACATAACGTTCTATGCATTATTATTCATTATCCTCACATTACTGCCAATGATGAAATAACATCGGTTGTGGACGCTGAATTAAAAGTTACTCTGTACAATAATTTAATATGAACAAAGATATTTTCAATCAATTGTAGAGTTTAAATCAATGTTGTCACCCTGTATTAATGAATTTCATTCAGGATTGGAAATTGATTCTAAGTGAAGTGAAGGTTTATAAATCCAATGAAATTGTATTTATTTATCTCTATATTCCCAAGTCCCACATGCGAATTGTGCTGTACATCAAACCAATATCAAACAACATAGATGGAAATTAATTTAACAACCAGCAACAAAGTCGGATTTGAGTTTCAATAAAATGTTCCGATACAGAATCTCCAATCCCAATTTTAATTATGTTTTATCAAAGCATGAATTAATCACAGATCAAAATAACATTTTTGCAATTTTTTCCCATTTACTCATCTCTACATAAATAAAATCATCAATATATGATGTCTACTTTCCACAGTAGAGCAAACCATATTTTTTATATACACTAAATTTAGATCAATATTGTCAGACAGAAATAAAACTTCCTGAATATGCGTGATCCTGCGTTGCAGACATGTCTCAGTGATACCAATCAATGTCCAAACTGTATACACGTCCTCACATACACATGTGCACCTGTGCTCATATCCACATGCGTACATATACATATGTGTACATGCATAAACATAACCAAGTACACTATTGGTATATTATTATCAGCGAGCATTAATACCATCAGTCACTTTCGAACTATCACATTGCACGCTAAGATAATTACAGAGTGTAATATCGTCCAGTAACGTAATGCCATTGGGGTTGTGGTGTGACCGGCGAGTACATACACTTGCTCTATCTATTCTCTTGCGTTTCGTCATGCACACACATTTATAACCAACTATGGACACCAATACAGATATACCTGAAGAGACGAATATCATCAAGTACTTTTGACACAGTCGAAATAGTTGGTTAGCGTTAGAAGACATTTGGGTAAACCTATATACGTTAGATGTTGAACCAACAACATCGCCAACTGTCAACCTCTATGATTTACGTTGTTGATGCACTGTACAACCTTTGTCTTTCTCGGTATGTGTTATACCAAGTGTAGATATATTTAGCACACCAATTTTCTTGTGTGGGTATGCATCTACGAATTTATATATATACACATAAGATAGTTATACTGTGGACTCGGTATCTCGTTAAATTTCAGACGCGCGACTCCCTTGAGTCGATAACTCGAAGGATGGTAAAGTTTTCACTCGATGCAATGCCGCGCGCGCGGAAGTCGCATTGGGAAAAGCAATAGCTTCAGGTCTGGTTTCGCAAGTGTCCAATGGGGTTAGTATACTTGCGAGCTTTCAAACTGTCTTATCCCATATACGCTTGTAATATATATAGCATTTTGTGATAGTTATATTTATAGGTATTACATCAATGATAAGTGATAACTTGACGGTGTATATTGACAGTGTCGATACTTTCGACTATAACTTATTGCCACTACCTGTCTTTATTTTATCAATACGACGTTGTGGTCAAGTTGAAATAATATTTGAGCAATTATTGAATCATATTGACAGAGTTAACAATTTTTCAATTATTGACACTTGAGTTGTGCCCAATATTTTCTACAGGGAAATTTTTTTTTTTTTTTTAGATGTGTCATTTAGGGTGGATATATTGACAAAGTCTTTAATGATTTGAAATGCTCATCATCCATGAAGAGAAACAGAATTGAATTTAGAGAGGTATTGAAATATGTATTGAAATTATTTATTCATCAAGTGTGATAGTGTCATTCACAACAAATATTTCTTGCTTTTCATTATCATTCTTCAGGTTTGGATTCCGCTGTCCATTGAAACTCTGAACAAAATGAATAACGACCGCTAATTGCATTCCAGATTTCATCATTTAACCAAAAGGGCAGACTTCTCGAATTCCAATAGAGATCTCTTGGACTTCTAATCTGAAATTCATTTGTATACGGATTGTAAATATGAGGATAATCGCCCGATTTGAACTGAATCTGTACAACTATCATACATAAGAAGCATGACGGAGATTTTAAACTCTGTGGGTGCACGACGCAAATTGTGATATGAGCACTGAGACCACTACTGCAGAGTATTTCTGTCTCCTCCTCTTTTGCCGCTTCGTACAAAATCACGAGGTTAAATTACGTAAAACGACTTGCTCGCATATAAATTCACCGTCATGGATAAACTTTTTCAAACGCGCACCATACTGGGTATGTTGGCAGCGTTGGTGGATTGTGGATTGTGAAAGCGCGCTCTCCTGCTGGGGTAAATGTTGGTGTTTGCAGGGGGAGGGAGGCAAATGAACGCGCAGACAAGGCATGTAGTGGCCGCAGAAGCTAAATTCACCTCTACGTATAGGGTTAGATGTGCGAGAATGCATGTGTGCATGTAGAAAATTGAACGTGGCAATCGTAGGTCGATTCAGTGGTAGACTCTGCTATCAGATCGTTGAGCACCGCTGCTTCAAACCGCAGACCGTTCGTTCCCGAACATTCGAGTGTTATTTTCACGTGTCCCATGGCACGAGTGCTCCGATAGTAGTATGAAGGTAAGGGATAGAGGATAAATGTGAGTGAGACAGAGGGTATAATAGAGAGAAACAGAGAGATAAATGGAGCAGGCTATGTAGTATATAGAACGTGCCAAGCCAACAGACCCATTCGAATCCACAAACGTGTTTCAGCCTGATGTTTCCATAGCCCACCGACGATTTCGGCACTGCAAGTATTGTACATATATATATGCATTCACATATAGATCGTTTGGTTGGTCAGTCGATTGAGTTAAACGCATAGATATATAGGCAGGTTTTTATGTTTATATTATGTACATTGAATATGGTTGTATTGTCATAGCATTCATGATTTATATTCAAATCATATTCATGCTGATGTGTATGTGTGCATGGAGAGTGAAGATATTGACGATGGCATCAGGACACGCGAAACATGGTGTATTGAAGTGTCACAGCGGATGGTAAAGTGCTTGCGTGAAGAGTAGGACTATTTTTATTTTTGCATTGATATGTACGTGGATGAGTTCGGTTTTCACAGAATGCGCCCAATCATTCGTGATTTTATGGTGAATATCCGATATCAGTTGTCTGAACAGATTACTATTTTGTAAGAGAAGAAATTAAATGAAGATATTTACTGTTGGATTATTTGGATGTATTTTCGTGACGATGATGAGTAAGATGTTGATATGTTTTTTTAAAAGTGTTCAAAGATGAGAGTTGTGGAAACATGACCAGACATTCAGATACAGAATTTTGATCGAAGTTGGCGTGAAAAAAAAACAAGTGATAATAAAAATAATACAAAAAAAAAATATGAAAAAATAAAATGTGAAAATAAGCTGTGGATGTGGCGAGCAATAAATATGCGGAGATTAGATCGGCGAGTCAGCGTTTTCGAAAGCCAATAATTCGTGGGAATATCGGTGAGCGATTCTCGGGTGGACACACCGCGTGCGCGAGGGACCGGAGAATGGAAAAAGATAAGTGAAAAAATAGAGGAAAAAAAAAAGCGCTGGAACGTTGATGCGGGAGATGAGGCGCGCGAGAGGTGGCTTTTTTCGAACCTCATATTATATATGGTTTATCACTAGTATATAACCTATGAAACATACATACCCACTCACGAACATATGAAAACGTTTAAGTTCTCATGTATTTATATTAATAAAATATCTCATTGTCAAAATATTGCCAAATGGAATTTGTACCATTCAATTTTAATTTTGAATATTTTAATCATTCAATGAAATTCAAGAATCGACATTTCTTTACTGTATTAAAATGTGTCTATTGATTCTTGATAAGATTGAAATTGCTTGGTTATAGAACTTGTTTGATATTAAATGTCAATAACTTGATGTGCGAGAAAATCTCCGCAACGTTTCAGCTCAGACTGGAAATGTGGTGGAGATGACATTTCTCACTCTGGCAGATGTTTACTTTGGTAAAAATTTCAAACTAGAAATGATAGTTTGGCCGGAAGCGATTTTCAGATAGGCTGGTAAGCGAATGAAAGTTATCTCATGTATATTTAGATATATGAATAGATGAACGAGCAATTGATTTATTTATGGATACAAATTTGGTGGAAAATACTTGAAAGTATTCAACTGATTTCATTTCGTGTAGAATTTCATAATCAGTTCACCTCGCATCGTGAAATGATTATACAGTTGGACAACAAGCAGAGTTTCTCGAATGCAGAAGGAAATTTGTTCCATCTGCAGCTTACAAGACATCATCATTGATTGTCATATGAATTCCTTTATATGTTGATGGACTTATGAATTTACAATTGTTACCATTCGATGGAAATTTCTCTGATTAATTATCAAATCATGGTGGTCTCTTTCAAGTGGAACTATTACTGGTTTGACAATGGATAAGAAGATATGATATCAAATTTGACATCAGTATTGAACAATTCAGTTGAAAAGTTCCACTGACTTTTTTTCTTCCCCAGTAAGCATAATTGGGAATACGGTTTTACTACTTTCTTTCCAGTTGGAAAAGTTTATTTGAATACACCGACATTAGTCTAATTTTATAACGAAAGTAATCGAAGAAAATAAGAACATCTCGTATACAACAATTGGTGTAAGTATATTTACGATTTACATGAGGAATTTGCTGTTCAAGTTGTTCAACAGCGGCAATTATATTAGATTCGTAAAATCTGACGTAAATAGGTGATTTACCAATTCCGGTGATGCAGGCGTGCACGATGCTTTTACTACAACAATAGAAGAAATACTGTGAGATTGTAGATGTACTTACGGAGCAAATATTACCACGCCAAGTCCGTTCGTATTGGAGTTATTGTTAATTGGCTCTATTCAACGATTCTGACGGCTATTTATCCATGTACTAATGATGAAAAGAGTGAGTGATTGTCAACTTTCACGTTAAATAAAATCTTTCACTAAATGTTTTCATGTAAATGTAACTATAAAATTTCATGTACCGCTCTCAACTTGTCAATGTCCAATGAAAATATGATCCGACGGATGGGATGTTGAAATTCAACGATACAATTATAATTGCATTTTAAAAAATGTTTCATTTCATAATTCAATTTATCAATACTGAGTTTTTTGTACTTGCAGTGTATCACAATTTCTAGATCGAGTTTTTCCCTGAAACTAGATAATGGACGTCTGCGTTCCCTCTCCTACATGAGTTTGTGACAAGATCAGTGTTATATTCTTTATTTATTGATCCGACGGACAAAGTAACGCCGATTACATTTCATTGTGCACCGAAGTGAGTAGTCATTTTATGACATCCATGTGGAAGAAACTGAATTACCACGAAAACAAAGCCAACCACAAGAAGTATCGATTGTCATTGAGATTGGGTGAGTATTATGAAACATTGTCCCACGCGAAATGGCTACTGGAGAACATAATCTTACGTAGTCAATTGCAATAGTTGGTTGGGGGTTGCAATTTCAAAAAGTTAATAATTGCTATCTTCATCAATTCCCAAACAATCATTGCGCTGACATTTTGGTTTCATCATTGTGACTACTCTAGAAAATGCTTTGCTGAAGGTCATCTGTATTTGACTGTATCATGTGCATATCATGATTGAGCTATTGTAGTCCAATCGTGTGATTAGATGCAAATTGTTAATTTTCTTACAAAATTGACAAGCTTCTGATGCAAGAAGAAATTTGTGCACGGGGTTGAAGAAGCTTGCAAGAATACTTCTCACAGAATATTCAAGCTTGGATATATTCTGCTGTGTCATATATATGTATACATATTAACACATATAGGGTGACTGTCTATATATAGCCACATTAATTTACGCTCAATCGACATTCATTTGCCCGACTAAGCTCGACAAAAGTGAACTTTCTTTATTAAAACCCCGGTTAGGGAGACACTAACTTGAGATATAGAACATGTGTATATATTGCAGATTAGTGTCAAAAGCTCTATGTATACATCTACGATCGCTACCATTCTTCTCTAGTTGGAGTGATGATCGTACAACTATCACCACCCAAAACTTCTTGTATTATCGAAACATAAACTCGATGATTCCCCACAGAAACTTTCCTATGACCATTTATCAGTACATAAAAAACATGATAGACCAGAAATTTGGTTTCTTGTGTTATGCTTTATTCATACATTCAGGAGAATATATGGTTGGATAGTGAGGGGAGCAAACTGATGGGATAAAAATGAACATGCACAAAATAACAAGAATAAATTGAACGTTTTGGGTAATGAGTCGTGACACTTATAGGAAAATGCTGATAAATAATTGCTGATCAAGAAATGGGATGTGACGAGAATACTGCTGGTGCGTACTTTCCATTTCACAATACAGATGCATATTTTTGAGAATGATTAACGTCCTACTGCAGATGTTTTGACTGGTTTTTCGATTCGTCGATACATTTTTTGATCAGATCAAAAGGAATGATGAAGTGTTGAAACGTGTCAGTCAGGGTTTGTCAATTTTATTCATCTGTGTTCTTATGGTTTAAATATCCGTTCAAGTTCCAATATTTGGAGCTTTGGGGATGCAAAATTATTATTTTTCATCAATGAGAATGCAGAATAGAATGAAATATGACAGATATATGGCAGGAGGCGCAGATGAGACTCACAATTTTTCCCCTGACACAGAGACAGTGAATGAGAATTTGTGCATAGTGATCGCGATGTTTCATATAAATGTGATCGCTATATTTGTGATACACATCGGATTTATAGTATAGGTGTTGTGATCACTTATATTGTGATATTTATATGTGAAACTCACGCTCTAGAAAATCAACCCATGATTAATTGACACGTGAAATTGCTTGCAAACGATTCTCTCGCGTGATGTACATAATCGTTCCTGTATCATCTCTTTGTCGTTGGATAGGTGTTAGCTTATAGTTAAAGTTCAATGAAGAACGAAAGAAAAGCCGATATGAGTGAACCTCATCGGACCTAAGTCGGTCAATATCCTGCACGATTTCTTTTGTCACGTACTTTGATTATTGCGTATACAATTTCCTCCCATACCATTCAATTATATTTTCATTTTCCTCCTGTTCATATTCAATCTTTCATACTTCCGTTTCATCTCGTATTCTTTTGACTTTTGTCTAATTTTCAACATGAGTCACTTGTTCGTGTGGCGGGTTAGCTCAGTGAAACTCGCCAAAGTCGTTTAAATCTACTGGGACGTGAAAAAGCGACAATTGTAGAAGAAAGAGCGATATACATATGAAGAAAATGTAGGAAGAGTGAAAGAAGAGCAGGTTGATTATTTTTTAAATTCTTGAAAGCTATTCCATCTATGTTTATGCAATAAGAAGTAGAGTTGCGTTGGAGATTTCATAGTCTATGCCGTTTAAACCATCACTGACAAATAAATGTAATTAATTCCATCTTGAAAACAGAATGATGAGAGAAAAAGTGGATAAATCTAAGCAGCTGTACACATACACACACCAATATTCTTTCAGTCATATAAATATATAAACGAGTATGTATATATATGAGTAGAGATTAACAGTAAACAGGTATGTAGGTATATCCGTTGATGAGTCGAGAGAAGATGCTTGAAATTTCTACTATGGGTTCTATTCCGTCGAGAGTACTACGACGCGCTGTGTCGGCGTCCTGACTTTTTTTTTCCTCTCTTTCATTCTTTTTTCATCGTTTTTTCTTTATTTTCTCGTAGTCCAGTGGGTCGCTCGTCGTCGACCCTTGGAGTTTTAGTACGAAGAAAAGAAGCTGGGTGGAACCGGAAGGGAAGTGAAGGTAAGGGAAGGTTAGTAAAGGAAGGTAAGAAAAGTAAAGAAGCAGGCACATATCATTGTACCGTCGAGTGGCTTGAATATTTCAGTGGAATTGCATGAAGCTCTACCGGCCGGTGTCACGGTTATGCTTCTGAATATACGTATCATTATTCGTATACCAGAATTTTCAGTGAGAAAAAAAACTATATATAAAGTGGAATTTTTTATGTATATACAACATATGTGTACATATGTATATATATATGTATCCATTCACTCACTGTCTTTCATCTCAAAAGCTCGCTAACACCCGGACGGAAATCAATTGAAAGGAAGCGGCTGCCAGAATCGAATGGACGCGCGTTGGCTACACAAAGAATTTGTTGAGGAATGTTCGTGCAGTACAGCGCGCAGCTATCTAACAAAAACGTATATAACGAGCAACACAATATAAAGAAAAGTGGAAAATGGAAAAGTATATAGTAGGGTAAAATAAAGCGAGAAGGAATGAGAGAATATCGTGATTAAGACTTGATGATATGAAAAAAGTGATGGAAGGAAGTTGATGATTTTAAAATACTGGGAGACAAATTGGTTTGAAATCTTTTTCGACTTCAATGTTTATTTGGAGATGTAATAGCACTTTTTTGGATGTAGAAGTTTTTTATGTTGATACATGAATTATTTGATATAATACACTTACAAACATTTTTTTCTTTATTTCCGTCTCCGTACTTTTCTTGTCTTTGCGCGTTTCACGTTGACATGTAGCCGTCTTGTGTGCTAGCGTTTTTATGTACGGAAAAGGGGAATAATCGCTTCGTTGGCATGTGCTCCGACAGCAAAGAGAATGGCCAATGCGTTTTACTTTACCTCTTTTCCTCTTTATTCTCACCCTTGAGATCTCTCTTTACTCGATATTTCATGCCGTGTCAACGTTGAGTATATGTAATGCAACGTAGTCGGTGGAAGAAACTGCATTCGTTTGAGCTATAAAAACCCACAGATTCGTGTGTTCATATATGTTCATGGAAGCGTTATAACTCTGTGACACCATGTGTGTATATGTGTGTACACACGGAGACTCACATTCGGGTGAAAGATGATTCGAAACGAATTTAATGATTTTGCTTCCAGACAATATCGTTATCAACTTTTTTGTAATATTGTGATATCGTAGACTTTTTGTAATTTCATTCTTTTGAATGGTACACTTTATCGATTCTTTGCGAAGTCTACTCCACCGAACGTGTGCATCAATATGTCACCCATTCCATTTATTGGTTTATCTGGGACATGCTCACTGTAAGTCAGAATTTGGGGAATCGTCGATGTGGAATAATTGAAATTTTCCAAGTCATGTTTGGAAAGAAGTCATGATGTCTCGACTGATTTTGTAACTCCTACGTTTCGAAAAGTGGACTGGTGCTGCCGTTTGTGCAATTGTCGAAGACAATGCTAATCCACCAGGAATTAATCATCAAGTTTTCATTTTTCAGAATGTAAAGTTGTATAGAATAATTAAATGATGATAATTCTTCCAACTTATGCATGACACTTCAGGTATGGTTTAGAATTGATTTTTATATCGATTGGGTGATGGTTTATAAGGAAATATGTGGGATAGTTTTGGTAGTTGCGTTCAACTACGAATTTGCTTTCATACCTAATTATGATGCGATCATAAGAATGTAGATTGACGTAAGTTTTTCTCAATACCAATAAACTTGTCACGACAAATAAGAATCCGACGCCATAGCCGTGAGCTTGAATTTGGAATGTTCTCTGATGATAAATGCTGTCACTCCATTCGTAGTTATCAAACGGCGGAAATGCCTGCAGGATTCACAGTTATGTCCTCGATTGATATCTTATCCGCAAGACTATTTCCATCAGATATTCATAATTCAATCGCACAGTTTTCATCCCGATTCTCAATTTGAAATCGTTTTGAGATGATTTCAGAAGTGGTTTGGAGGTTAGCTAAATATTTATATAACTCTCGTTAAGTGAACAGTTCCCGGGATGTTCACTAGAAAGTCAGTTGCAAAGTATGCACGCAGCCTGACAAACGTTCGCATAGGATGGAAATGCGCGAGAAGGTCATAATCTTGATACTTTTGGGATCAATACGATAGAGCAAGTTCTACATAAGCATCAGTTGATTAGTCTGTGGAAGTTGATATTTGGACTTTGCAAGTTGAGTGATGATTGAATATCAAATACCCGGATGCCTGTCAGTTACAACAGTCGATCAACGTCAATAAGTAATGGTAGTTGATGTAAATGCAACCGTGATTATCACATTAAAATATATGTTTGTATATGAACTTGGTAAATGTACGTGATGCATTTAGTGTGGTGGCCTGAATGATATTTGGGAGTTGACTTGTCTGTCGAATTCTTTACGCTGGAAGAAATTTGGTAGGTGAGGACAAACGAGCCAGACGGGACATCCTGGTGGCGGGGTCGATATATATACAGAGTAAAGGCGGTCATAACTATGTCACACAGCTCCGTTGGAGCGAATTCTCTTGGGCTATTCGCTGCCACGGGGCACGGACGCAGAAAGGGGATGAGGCTCGGCGGGACGTCGGATGGAATGGGTGGGTTAAGTTTACGGGGTCAGTTTGTCGAGAGGCGGTCGCGAGTGCACACAAGGATGGTTTGGGAAGGTGGTGGCGGTGGCGAGTAGCGAGGAATGAGAGGTAATAGTGGCAAGGCGGTGCGCAGGGTTGAAAACATTCGAGCGACTAGGGTGGCTGGAAATAGTAGCAGTAGCTGTAGTAGTGTTTCTACTATAGCTACAGCTACCCCATTGCCGAGGTTTGCTCGACCGGACTGAAGGAGGGTGGTCCGGGGGCAAGATTTAAGTCCTGACATCGTCTCAAACCCAAGTGCAACCGGCAATGTTCCGCCGTAGGTCCATACTCAAAACTCTCCTATACAGCGCACATGTATAGAAACGTTCGTCTATGTATATAGGTAGGGTCATCTTATACATATATGATGATGCTACTGTGATGTATCCAACAGCTGTAGTCGACTTGAGTAAGTTAGGAACAATTGTGAGGAAAATTTTTCATTCAGTTTGCCGTTGAGTTTCTTTTTCATACCAATCCTTTGTAACTATTTTACCGAATTGGTACGTCATAAGATTTTCTTTTGAATTATTATGCCACGATAGTGCAGTTTGACAATTTTTCTACTTCCTTTGCAAGAGCTACGTGGACACTTCTATACTTATAAAAATTTCCGTGAAGAACAGTAATGATCGTTTGCAAACTAATCGACCCTCCCGCTGTTCGTTTTTCTTGTAGTTGCAGATTTTCCACCTCACTTGGGTGCAAGGTAGCGAAACTTTTTTGAGACTGTCAACTTCGTAACATTATTCCCCGAGATTTACTTCCGAGAGCTCTACTCAAAACCATCTATCCGCTACTTGAAGGATGACACTGATATAGCTATCATCCATTTAACGAAATCAGTTTGTAACTATTGGAATATTTCAATGGGTTCTATTTGATTGGATTGATTATTCACCTACAAAATTCCTGTTATCAATAAATTTTCATCTGTCCGAGGAATAAGTGTGGAAAATTCACAAAAATTAAAACTAAACAAAGAGAAAACTTACGATATTTCGCCAAAAGGTGTGAAGGCTTCTCTCAATGTTTGCGTCTCAATCTCCGGGCTCAGATCCCCAACGAATATGTGGTAGTGTTCTGCAATAAATAAAATGGCAAAAAAAAATGGTTATCATTGTTTCGAGAGTACATTCATATATGTAACATGTTCATTATTCTAAAAGTGATGGCCTAAATTTTTGATAGCTCGGTGCCACCGTTCATTATTGGAGACTATACATCATCACACGACCCAAAAATTTTAATAAAAATACATCAATATTCTAGAATTGTAGTACGTGATACAATGATCAACTGTCGATGCATTAAATTTGGAGTTGTCGATATCAATAAATTTTCTTCTTGTATCTATCGAAATTTCGTCAGTTTTTTGATTTCCTCACATATTTTTAGATATATTCTCATTCCGAGCTTGGCATGGATTCCGAAAAATTTCGTTGCATCACATACACTAAATTAATAAAAAGTTTATATAATCTACAATTAAAATAAAAGTTTGCGGATGTGATAATAACTTTCTATACTCATTACTTCTGATTCATGTGATGAGTTTCATTAATTAACATTATTCGTGTAGTAAAAAAGGTTCTAAAAAAAATGCGGATGGCATCACGTCAACCATCACAACATAAATATCATACAAAAAATTTAATTATCGTCAACATTATCATTATAATAATCGTTATCATCCCCATCGTTAAAATACAATGTCACCCCATAGTCGCGTCCAATAAATCAACGCGTAAACGTCAAAAAATACAAATTGTGATAAATAATATTCCATACACAGATATGAGAATTATTGTTGGACACCCGGTGCCTGTGAAGCTTTCGTTGCCCTTGTAAATTTCATTCGCGATTGCCGTGTGGACACTTTGGTGCCGAACCAGCAGAGTTGTATGTTTGTACATTACTGTCGTCATACTTGCTGCAGCCTGCCTGGATGGCCTCTCGCTGCCTACCTCACTCCCGACATCCTCGCGTTTGCAATTTGCATAACAATATACAAGCTTTCTTTCTCTTTATCTTCATAACTTCAATCTCTTTCTCACTCTCTCACTATCCAACCCTTATTCTATAGCTCACGCTCGTTTGTCCGCTAACACACAGAGTGGATACTATCTCACCGACGCTCTCTCGTTCAATGATTTATTCCAACGTATAATTTGAAGTGTGCCTCCTGTGTTCTCACACTTCTCATTGTTTTTCTCCATCGATTTTTATAAGAATAATACCTCGCGATCTCTGGAGAGTGATTTATGTTTTTTACTATTTTTCCTTCCACATTTCCAACGATTTTTGAATAAAAAAACATATATATATCTATATAAAAATATGCGTTCTATGAAAATTTGAAGGAGAATAAATTAAACGAGAAAACATCATATTTTTTTTTGTTATTTGTTCTTCTTCTCTTATTTTTGTTTGTTCTTTTTTATCTTTTTTTTTCTCGTTTCCACTGAATCGATGTGCCAACTGTGCGCGCGCGTTCGTGCATAACTTCTCGTTTTGTACCTATACATATTATTTTCCCAATGTCCCCAACGTGGGTCATAGGGTCATAGCGATAAACTGATACGTTATCGATTCAACTGAAATTGAAAGGTCGAAAAAAATGGCGAAGAAACCAAATTCCGAATTTTACAACCAATATAAAACATCATCGGATGAGAGGGTAGATTGGAAATGCTGTAAAACAAATATTTTGTCGATATGATTTTTTTTTGAAAAATAAATTTGAAAATATTTTTTTTTTGACAAGAAACATCTCCATATAATGATAGAACAGATTGGGTTGCGGTGAGCGCATACGAAACTACCATTGACATTTATACAGGAACATACAAACGACGCATGTGTACATTTCAAACAATTCAATCCCATATATAAATAAATTATATCCTCGTGTGTGTGTATCCAACAATTGGATTCATTTTGCTAGTACGATTTTACGATGATGTTATATGGTCGAAATGGTTCAAGATGTTATGCGTCAGATTCGCTATCAAAACTCGGGGTATCTATGATTTATCGATCGGCATTCGATTGAGACAGGTTGAATTTATAACATACACATATGTACACGACTAATTTTCCCACAAAATTTCCATACATCGCATGTACATTGGTCGCTAGCTAGGTGAATTCATACACGTGTGTGATTTCCATCTTTGTGAAGCAGAAATACTTGCAAACCGCCTGCCGGCTGACCACAAATAATATATACCTATAAACCTATGCATACACACCGTTTATTATTGCGGTTGCGACGTCAGAAATGGCGGTAATTATTTTGCTCGTGAAGCGACTAAACCGCGTGGCTATTATCGTCATCGCCGTTTCCATTGCTATGTTTATTAACATTATGGGACACATCGAGAAGAGAATCCAAAGAGGGAGTAGATGGGAGAAAGAGCAAGAATGAAGGGGTGGGAGTGAGAGTGAGTTTAACGTGAAACAACAGTAATAGAGCGATAATACAGGCACACAATCACTGTTTATATATACTACAGTTTGGAACTGTGGAGCTGCCCCTCTTGCGGCTGAGCAGCTTTCTCTAACTCCCATTTCCGCTACTCTCTCATCACATCTATCCTCCCTATCATCTCTACAGTCGTGATTCGTTTATAAGCAATGTCAACGTTATACTCCCTTTGCTCGATTAAATGGCATCATAGTCCCGAGGGTAACTCAATCACATAACATGTATTAGGGAAAGATACCATGTATACCTCTGTGTTCAATATCCATATGTGTATATAAAAGCCAGTTGGTAGAGATCCTCCATTTTCCAAAACAATCACAAAGCATAATCTCGTTGTCCCATCCTTTTATTCATCTGCTCATCATTTCTTCACCATACAACAAACAACTAATTTATCGTTAAATTCTGTGCATTAATGAATCGTTAGTTGCATGCGCAAACCGAAAGAAAAAAATGCGGCTCGTTTTTTTTTGTCATGTGGATGTATCATTCGAGAATTGCGAAACAATTTGTGCGCTTTTACAGAAATTCAATCGGATTTTGTATGGAATTACATGTGAACATTTCCGGAACATAAATTGGGATTGTTATATGACAACTGTGGATAGTTCATGGAATATGAATAAAGACCCATTCTGTAATGTTTGACTGAGTATTGGAAAAATATTTGGGAAGTGGTTGGTAAGTCTTGAGTGTGTGCGACGTGACGTCACAAGAATCAATTGTTTGTGATTGTACATGAATTTCGATAGTAAAATACATGTTATAACTAAATTTTGTCACATGTTGAATATAAAATAGCAATACATTGACGCAATGAAAAGATTCACTTCTGCTATATTTTTTCGGATAGTATAA
This sequence comes from Meteorus sp. PSUC_FEM 10030008, assembly GCA_018881525.1. Taxonomy (NCBI): domain Eukaryota; kingdom Metazoa; phylum Arthropoda; class Insecta; order Hymenoptera; family Braconidae; genus Meteorus; species Meteorus sp. PSUC_FEM 10030008. The sequence continues at coordinate 20,770 of JABMBR010008373.1, read as the reverse complement.
ACAAATTTTTGCCCTTCGTGTTCTGACAATTTAATTCCCCATGATGAGTAATTAAATCAGATAATTCATTCATCTATAACATCATTGTTCACATATGATTCACAAGACCGTTTTAATACGATGAATCCTGAACGAAATTCAACATAAAATGTGCAAATTGTGATCCATAGCGGAAAAACAGTGAACGGTATCAATTACACGGCCTTTGCACACTATTTATATTCATCAAGTCAGAAGGGCAATTTTTCCAAAATACAACAGAATAATTCCAACGTTCATTTAAAGTTCACGGACTGAGTATATTTGCAAATATTTATCTCTCATGACTTTTTTTGTTTCATTCATCTCCCCTAAACATTTGGGCTGTTAAAATGAAGTTAACAAGAAGATCAGTTGGTGCGGTATAAAATATTTCTTCAAATTGATTCCTCAGGATGCCACGTAGTGACTCACATAGGTGTCGGGTCGTACATCACATGTCTTTAATAACGCAAGACACCGGTGTAAAGTTGATTTATAGTTCCACAAACGAGTTCTATCTATTAAGTATATATATATAAAAGCATTGCCGAGGTTTATAGGGCTATGATATATTGTAGATATATATTGTACATATGTAGTTGCCGTGAGCACATATATACTCAATAACAATGATTATGATAAAAAATAATGAAACGAGAATGGAAAAGTGCTCACGGAAATGAAAAACATACATGAAAAAATAGCTGCGCGTTTTACCACAAATTCATATACACAAATATATATGATACATCGATAAGCATGATTTTGTGCAATTTCCGAAGCCGTGAATAGAGTGAAACGGCGCGCAAATGTCTCTCGTTGGTCGCTCGGGGAGTTGGAGCTTTTGTGCGTTGGGCAGCAGTGCGCAATGTGACAGGCGGTATACGAGGGAGCATACGCGAGTTTATGTACAGGTATATATAGTAGGTGTAGCGCAACCGAAGAGCGCGTCGATACCGCTGCGAGCTCGTAAATCGTTGTGATTTAGGGGATGACCGACATATTGGTGGACGTTGGAGTTCGGACCACGGGGATATGTGAATCTACCTCCGTGAGAATACTCTTTATGTGTATATCTGTATGTATAAATTGAACTCATGTGCATTTCCTCGACAAATTTAAAATTGCCAATGGCTGAATGGATCGAAAATAATTTAGAGCTAGCTGTATATAGACATATGAAATACATTGACATACTAATCATGGACAAATCATTTCGATTTCATGGAATCGGTACAATAAAGACTGTGATACAACAATTATGACAGCTTCTGTCATTTCCTATTCTTACAATGGGTTTTTTTTTATTTTTCTTTTTTTTTCGGTGAAACAATTTGTGGAAGAGGGAAAAGAGAATTTCAGATATCACAGAAGCAATGCAATGGTCACTGGGAAAATCAAGTCGTGATTCTGAACTGCGAAAGCGTTCATTAGCCGTAAAATTGCTTGGAAATTATACCACTTTGAATGAATTGTGCACCACACGGAAACATTTTAGGTGAATTGTAGTATTCAGGATTAGATTTGAATCAAGGATTGAACCTTCAATCAAAATTTCTTTTAGCTTCTTTGATCAACTGGGTTATTCAAATACTTCCACTTCGATCGGTACGTTCCTTCTCTGAAATGCGATCCATGGTTCAAGTAGTACGAGTGTACTTTTAGTCATACACGTAACACCTTTAATTTTTTAACATGTGACTTTTACTGAATGAATGTGTTTCACTTGGATTCCCGAAGAAATATCACCTGGTTTGGCACAATTGTTGGGATATCGTCTGTATCGATTTACTGAGGAATGAATAAACGTGAAACCTCAAATATGTGCTGACTTCATGATGTAAGGAAGCAAATCTAATAATCATTCATCGTCAATTTAATATCAATGAGGAGATGATCTACTCTGTTCAACTTCAGTGTAGACAGTTTCCCCGATCACATCAACTTCATCGAAGTTGAAACACTTCATCCATCCCAATGGAAGTTTCACAAAATCGTCACGGTTCGCACATAACTTTTCTCCCAAATTTTTCTATACAGAATTTCTATTTCAAAGTTTACAAAGTTTTCGATGATGAGAAAAAATTAATCCAGATAATCGAAACGATATTTTTCGTTCCAAAATCCCACTCTATTTGTTATCTGGATGTTTGTGAAAATATTTATGTGAAGAGCCAACGCGTATTTGTAAACAGTTCTTATAAATTATTCTTTCGAAAACACGTACGAAACGTGACTGCCTTGTTATTACGTCTTGATAAAAAAGAGTGAGGTTAATTTACCGCAAAGTTATTGTCATGTTGAGTGTCTCATATTTATTCTGCTTTTCTAATATTCCTATCATATCCAAACAGAGTACATTTTTGGAATTTAAAACAGCACAAGAATTTCATTCACTTCATCTTACACCTCTGATAATAACTGAGTACCATTGACCATTCCAAAGCCATCGAATACAACTCGAATTTCCTCAAATTGCGATGCTGCAATTGTTTTCATCAATTGAGAGTTTCCGTTTATTCTTCCTTTCTCTAAATACTCTCGGCAATTCTTTGTTTGTATGAGACTTACATCAATCAGGATGCGAGTTGGGCTCTGGTCCAAATTGATGTTGTCTACCGTCGCTGTAAGCTTCAATCTGCTCATGGTTGACACTGTATAGTCTCAGTGCATAACATACAGTTCAACGTAGACCCCATAACATGGACAGCGCTAAGCTTGCTACATTATGGATGTATTCACGTTGCTATATACCTACATAACATAGACAACCATTTCCCCAAACGTCGTGTCGTGACCGTCATTTAGTCATGAGTATCAAACATATTCATATACCGAACAATAATCAGCTATTATATCTCAAATGGAAAATTGTTGTCATAATATAAAAGAAAAAAGAGTATTTGAATCGATTGATTTTATCGCTGAGTAGTTTATCGTGTACTTGAACGTGTGTTCAAACTGCGAACGGAGATCTTTGAGTGGCCGCATTTAAGGTTTCTCTTAGCGTATAGCGTTATGTATTCAGACCAAAGGTTATTTGACTGAGTGTTGGTTTTTTGAAACGTTGAGATTCGAGTAATCGAATAAATTTAAGATGTGATTATAGTCTCACCTTACCTATACATCGTCAGCATTGTAAACATCACTTTAACGAGGTAAGTGTACGCATAATGTCATTTATACTGCATACGTGCGCGCATGTATCTACACTTGACTCGTACTGAGAGCTCGTATGAAAGGGTGGGATATCAGTTGTAAGAGAAAGTACATGAAGATAAGGGGGAAATGAGAGAGACCGTGGTAAACAAGAGCAGCGAACGGAGGAGAACTATATGGAGAAATACAAGGCGAGAGCAACGTGTGATGCAAGATGGGAATTTAGCCCTGTTGGGGTTTCTGCGACAAGACGGATTGCTTGCATTGATCGAAAGAGAGTGTGTAGGACTTGTCAAACTTAGCCTTGACGCAAGCCCTGCTAGTGACACGTCTCACTAGCGAATGTGCCCTCATAAGCAAGGGCATTTCAGTCCTCACGGATTTACGTCACTGCATGATATGAAACGTATACAATGTAGCGCGCAACATCAAGTTGGACAATAATGACGGGGAATAATCTCCACAGTAACTTGATCTATGCGTACAGCTAATGGAAGGAGTGAGTAATAAGATCAGCGAGTTTGTTTGGATTTCGGATGATGGGTTTCTTCTAATTCCGAACATACTTCAGTTGATTGTCATACTCTCCCCATTATATTCATGATATTGGTTAGAATCAAAATGAAAATTTTATGTATCCCCATACTGCCATGACAATGTGTAAAAAGGTTTATTTTGCTCGTTCTAGAAATATTGCGATATACAATGACAAAAAAAAATGGCATCAGGCATCAATGAGGTCAATTTTTGAGTAGAACTGACGCAATTTTCATAATTTTGCTCACGGCCTACATATGCCTGGTAGAAAACTACATAATTTCTATCATCGAGGCAGAAAGTACATTGATAAGAATTAAATAGTTAAAAATTATCATCATTTCAATCATGTGAAATCAATGATTTCGTAAAGTTTGAAGAGTAAGGCGAGAAAATAATTTTCTGCGAGCTTGCAAATACCAAAACATGATGAAAATCCTGATGTGTGACATGCAGAACACAATATATGTCCAAGTGTTGTTCTTAATCCGACTGAAAGAATTCTTCTGTAGTCTTGTGACATCACATAACACCCAACATGTCATACAAAAGATTAATATTTGTCTACATAATTACTATCCCTGTGTTATATTGATATAAGATACCATTCAACGTCGAACTATCACGCACGAAGGAATGATAAGAAATTCGGAATGTTGAGAGAATCCACACATGTGAATAGTGTGCAGACTCCAGAAATTGAGTGATTGAATAGAACCACTGATCTTTATTTTGCAAAAATTTTTGGATTCCCACGACGATCAATCCATTTTCAAGGATGTTTGTACGTATCGAAAACCGGTTATCGATGAATTTTCCAATAGAATTCCTTTTGTGACATTGTTTATGGGCGTCGAGATTTCCATGAAAAGATATGACACTTCGAAAGGATATTCCGAATAGAAATTCTTGGTTTTGAAAGATAAAGCTTTTTCCTTTCTACCAATGTGCAATGTAGGGAGCAATAGTGTGTTAGATATGTATATATGATATATATATATAAGTCGTTTGTCAGTAATCTCGTTCGCGCCTTCACCACCGCACACAATATAGACGCTATGTAGCTTCACAGCCCAACAGAGTTCTAATTAATTACCAAAGTAATTATCTGATGATTTAGGGAGCGAAACGGAGCTTTTCACGCGCGCGAGCAGTGAAGCCCGAACGAATTACTATTATCCATTCAAATCCGAAAACTAACCACACGTACCCTAGTAAACTATCTTATTATGCGCGCGCACTGTGCTACGAAGACACGTACACACATAAGATCGACCATATATTCACTCGCACATATCCGAGTGGAGTTTTAAAGTATATAATATTTCTGGGTGGCGGGCAAAAGAATGAGCACTGATAAATATTACGCTGTGTGAAATGTAGTTGGGATCTACTTACGAGTACGAGCGGTAAAAATACAACATGATACACATTTGGACATGATTCAGGAACCAGAATTTTACATTATATTTAAGATTTATATTTTTCTATATCACTTCCTTTCGTTTCTCTCCATCCCCTTTCTCGTCTAACGATTCACCTTGGCTCTGCCGAATTCAGAACAAAGAATCAACTTTATCTCACTCACGTTAGTAGTTTTGTATTCCCAACACACAGTTCTTGCCCAATTCGTTTCACAGTATTCCTTTCTTTTTCTCAGTCTTTCACGTTCTTTCGCTTTTGTATTTTTTTTATCGTTAGTCTAACGATTTTCCCTTCGGTGTTCGACGAGGGAGTCGTTACTTCACGTTCGCAGTATTGCAATGCTCAGTGGATAGAATGTGGTAGTGAGAGAAAATGAAGAGTCACGAGACGGTTGATGGTCAGATAATTATTTGAGTAGTCCAGGTAAGTGCAACACGTATCGCCATATCATTTTGATCAGTTCAAAATGTTAATGCAGTGTACATGTGAATGTGATGTTGAACTGAATTATTTGATGAGTATTAAATATAATAAAACGATATATAAAAGATTGAATGGTGTGAAACTTGAGGCAAGTGGTTTATTGACTTTCCAATTGTTCGATCACAAAGTGAGGCGTCGTGGTTAGAAGAACGTTTATTTCCTGTGGCTATACATTTTATTTGTATTAATCGTTCAATCCGATCACAATCATCCCCTCTCTCTTCCTCTCGCCCCATCTCGTCCTATCTATGTCTAGCGCTCTTGCACATCAATTAATTACTATTCCTGTTATTGGGCTCGCTCGCGCTTGTTCCCCATTTGCTGGTTGGACCAATCGGGAGATTAGTTCAATGCAAATTCAGATGTGACCCCACGATATCTGCCACGATAATGAAAACTCTTTTTGTCGTTTTTATTCTGGTCAATAACATGGTACCACTTGATACTATAGAGCGGTCGATGGATGCAGATTTATACAAAAAAATACGCCCATTCATTTTGCGAATATACAACGAACGAAATTACTTTGGTTTCCTTTTCAATAGTACTTGTTCTATCGTTGTATATAATGTTGAAAAGGCAACAGTACATCAGTGAGCGAATCCACACGTACATGAAGGCTGAATGTAGATGGGGAAATGAACAAAAAGAATTGGTGCTTCAAAGTGAACTGGCAGTATCTCAATATATGAGTGATTTGTATCAAAAGCGCGGCCATGTGAGTGCACGAGAAGATAAGTAAAGTTGAAGATTGAACGGTTGTCCGTGTGTACATGTTACCGCATGGATTCACAGTCGACGGGATTAACGAAAACGAACAAGAAAAAAAAAATAAATAAAAAAATAAAATAAAACTGGGAGGTGCAGTCTTCGTTAGGTCGTTAATTGCAAGCGACCGGGACTTGGATGCGAAAAATGAGCACCAGCGAGGAAGGAAGGAAACAAAAAGCGAAAAGAAAGCTGAGATACACGAATCCATGGATCTATGTACACGTTCCATTTTCGTACACTCTATAGATATATATTTTGTCCGGTGCACCCGGAGTCTTCTCGTTTACCCTCATGCATGTTATGCGGCAAGAGGGTTAGATATAGCTTCGAATGCAGGCGAAGGAAAGTGAGAAATGAGAGATGAGAAATGAGAAAAAGGGCAACGGTGAAAATGGGCAAACTCTGGCCGCGGCCGTGGCGCTGTTAAGCAGAAATAGAGGAAGCCAATGCGTCTGTGTATGTGACTAAAAGAGACATAGGTAGAAGAAGAGGGAGCGAAGACGAGGGCGAGAGACGAAGAGAGAGAGAGGGTACAACGAGAAAACGGTGAACAGAGAAAAGATAGAAAGCGGTCGGTGAAAGCTAGCGCGAATAGTGGTTCCGTTTGTGGAAAAGTTGAGTCTAAAAGGCGGGGCTGGCGCGTGCTATCGCGCTCACTACCCTTGTGTTTGTATATATATATATATATGTGAGGGAGGCAGCGTGTACCACGTACATATATAAAACATTCAAAAAGGCTGTTTTTATTTCGGCGCGATTCAATGCATTCTATAGTGTACGGGCGAGTGGTATAGAGTCCCGTTTGGTCGGCCTTTCCATCTACCGTTCGCTCTTTTCCTGACTTTTTCTCACTTTTTCTCTCTCACATATGTATATATACGATTTACTTCAATGCCGCGAACCCCAACGCCGTTGGTTGGTTGCCCGTTTGTTCACTCTCGTACACTAGTTTATAAATATACGTACAGTACTGTATATATGTATATAAGCTATCGATGCCCGTCCTGGGGCTGTGCGCCGTCGCTCACTTTCCGCTTGCGTTTCAAATTGATGGATTTGCTTGGACGAAGAAAAAAATACAGTTGGAATGAAGAAGAGAGGGTGAGTGGTACAGGGTGTGTATGTGAGTTTGGATGTGTGTGAAAAGTCCGAGGGGAAAATGACAAAACAAAAAAAAATGAAATGGACAAACATAAATAATAGAAAATGTAGAAAAAAAAGGCGAATGAACATTCGCGTGTTCGGTCAGCTGTTGGTGTCGGTCAATTTTCATAGTCTTGAATAATTTTTTCAATGGTCATTTCATTTTTTGTTAGCTTTTGAACTTTGAATGCACCTGCGAGGTGTATTCGCATATTTATGTGCTGACAGTATATTGAATCTTGTGATTGGATGAATATTTGAACAGTATTGTCCTCAGTTTTTACTAAAGTTTGAATCGAGAACGCTATGAAATACGTGACGCATTGAACAATTGCTATGATTAACATAGAATGCTGTTATGCGAGATTTATCCTGGTACGTTCGAAGAAATTTTGAATTCATCAATAATATTGGAAAAAAATAATTCTCTGTGAACACACAAAAAAATCGTTGTTACCACATTTTGTTGATCAGTTTCGTAAGTTTGTCGATGTTTGAAATTTTACGATAAAGTTGAAGAAAAGCGCAAAATTATAGCGAATTGGAATTTTTTATGCGAAAGATGGCGCGAACATTTCGGTCCTAAAACTTCGCATCATATTTTTGATAACTTTGAGAAGATTCTCATGAGGTTCAATTTTATCGAACGTGTAGAGTGTACAATGTTTATGATTAAATTTCATGTTTGATCGGATATATTTGGAAGGCTCATGCGTGAATTGGAAATTCCCGCATGGAAGACCTGAATTGGAAATTACTGAGGCTAACGTATGAACACAAAAGTGATTTTTGCCACGCGATGGAGCTATGAAGATAATTGTCAATTTCTGATACTGTAGTTGGTCTATTAAAAGTCTTACATGATATAGATCAAATCAGTTTATACAAATTTCTAGTGAGATCGCTATTTTTGGCTCTGCGATTCTCAACAATGCAGTCATTATAAATTTCAGAACCCTATCAATGTGCATCTGCCGGATCGATTGTTTTCTGTCTCGTTGCATTCTGTTCTAGAAGACACCAACTGATTTTTCGCATTTGATTGAGATACGAATTCTCGAGTATCACCAGAATATTCATGATGAGATTGGTGTCGAGCTGTTGACTCATTCATTCGTGAAGCAATGCGGAACATTCAGCAGTTTCGTAAATGACAGTCTTGTTTTTTATCATCATTGCATTCTTTTGATGGAACTTCAAATTTTGGAATATTGAAAGGATCTCTCTACGTAGTTCATTCTGAATTGGTACGTTTGTAGAGATTTCTCCTTTTGTATATTATATGCATGTGTACGCTTCCATGCAAAAGTTTGAGACACACGGAGAACTATCCGTAAGTACAATGAAACCTTCTTGAGTCTCCCAACACGAACCTCTGCATGGAAACATAAAGAGGTTAAACTCCTGTACATCAGAGGGCAAATACAAGGGGAAGCAAACAGATGTTTCTCTCTCGCTAGCGTTGTTCAGAAGAGGGAGATGAAGCCAGGCACCCTAATGAGGTCACACTGTATTTTTAATATTTGAATTTCTAGTTTATTCATATGGTACTTTGACTGCAAGTTCTCCAACGATGCAACACATAGTGACATTGGTATATACGAATGCTTAAATGACAGTTTGAGTTTGATGTCATTTTTAAAAGATAACTGTGATTTTCTCGGTAATTAACTTTTCACACTCTCGAATAAATGCGTTTGGCTACCAAATAACGAAATGCGCTCATATGTATATTCAATTTTTTTCAATTCCAATTGTAGGTGAATAGCTTCATCGTTGCTGACACATAAATAGTGAACTCATCATCATGCATCACCGGATGGCAGTCTTCATTTCATATCGATCCACTTTTTCAAAGTTAAAAAGTGTAACAAATTACGAAATGAACATAAATTGATCAAGACAATAAAAGCACCCCATAATTTGGTAAATAATCGAACTCGTAATTTGAAAAATTTCGAAATTAAAAGCATTTGACAATGGAATTTGAAGTTTTGACACAGCTGATGTTGCAACTTTCACCTCATTCAAGTTTCTAATTTTGGTCAACAAGAATATGAAAAACACGAAAATTTTTTTTTCCGGTATGTTGGTTCATAAATATTGTTATGAAAGAAACTTATAATATCCCGGTGAATGAATTTGTCCAGGACTTTTGATCTCAGATGATGAATCATCGCTTTGTCATATAAACCGAAAGGTTTTTTGTAAAGTAGAAGATTTCTGATGCTTTCTGATCTATCAATAAGTTTTTTCAGATACTTGGTTGTTGACAAGTTGGGATGTTCCAATGCAGAGAGTCACTTCGATCGAACACGGTTGAATGTATATAACAAACCCGTTCAAAATGATTCATATGAAAAATACGGAATATCAGATGGGATCAATAACTTTCAGTAGATCCGAGTCAAAAGCAACCCGTGGAAATGCTCCCAACAATACGTAAATACTACCGACAGATTTTTAACAAAACATGCTTAATTAATTTGTCTACGTAGATGAAAAACGCTCCAAATTAAAATCATGAGATGTTCCGCGTGTATGAGACACTCCATATATCATTACATCAAGAAAAGATGTCTATAAACTGTCTCTACTTTCTCAACCTACTTCTGCATTGATTCAGTTCATGTTTTGTATTGATATGTATGCGCTGTTACATCGTGATTGTGTACGACGGTGTCAAGATTGATTTGAGGAGCGCAACAGGTCTTAATATACACAGGTGATAGCCACTATTGGAGTGGAAAAGTCAACTTCAACTTAACATTTCAACAACCATTGACGCTCTGAGTATCAATGAACCAGTGCTATATGAGAACTATCAGCAGCAAATACTCTTCATGGCATCTTCAGTCAGTTTCACCCGAAGATTTTTTGTTTCACCAACATAAATACGCTTCCCATATACTAAATGACCAAAACATGCGCAAATAAAAAATCAGGAATATCGCACAACTTATGAAATATATTGAACACAAAAATAGTAATAATATTTGCAAATGCATGATCAAAATATAGCGACCACAAACAATGTACTCTGCATAATCTGGCATAAAATCCATCGTTCAGTTGTATTATTCACATTCCTATTGTATAGCTACATCCTATACCAATAATCATTTAAAAATTTGAGGAACAAAAATGGATGCAATGCTGAAAATTTATACTGTTGACTTTTCTGCATGTGTAATTCACATTCTTTACCAGTCAAATTTCAGCAAATCAAATAAAATATTGATGTGAAAATGCATTGGAAAAAATGTGTAATTAAAACATCGAGATTGACAGATAAAAGCACATACAAATTAAAAACAGTCGATTCAAGTTATAATAATATTGAATGATATATTTATACAAATGAAATTGGAACAAACATAGAACTGACAATAAATTATTTTGACTTCTTGTATTATAGCGAGTATTTATATGTATCTACGCATCACGTGCAATATCACTGCGTCATGTGCAAATGTGGGAATATATCTATTTATGTACATACGACTGAACTATTGTGTGGAAGAATCAACTTGATATAGCGCAAGTGCAATGCAGTATGCATGGGGCGAGTGTTTAACCGCAAATAAACATGGGATTTTGGACGAGCGAGCGAGTCGCAAACATAATATATACGTAATACATAATCCCAGTGTTCACACACAAATTTGCCGTGCATATATACCTATATTATGCACGAGTAATCCAAAACCGTGCATCTATACTTGACTCGCGCTTTCTCGCTCACCGTCTCTTCTGCTCTTTCTCTGCTTCTCTCTTTCGCCTCTATTTTTCTCTCTGTCCATTTAAATGTGTGCGTGTGTCCCTGATGAATCTCTACAGTTACCTATTTCCACTCGCATTTCAAATGCACTTGTATGAGATTGTTATAATCACTATCAATGATGCTGTTTTGTAATATACAGTCATCGCATCACACGCTCAGCGCATTCGATTCTGAATTGTTGGCCATGATAATTTCAATGCGATATACATTGCAACACCAAGTATTAGATGAATTTTGTTATCACTTTGACAACACCTAACATTTTCTATCCAATACATCGCCCTTCAATGGAACATATGGTTTTCAGACCATTTGGAAATAGACAGTGGGGTCTCCATTGTTTGGAATATTTTTGATGGAATGTTTTTGAAAACATTCGAATCCGATATTTGCAGACTAAATCTGGAATTTCGAGTGCACTGTAATATCAGACATTATCATGCTCATGATGGATATTAATTTTCATGTGTAATACATCCAGGATTCATCACTACGTATTTGTCTTAATCTGTGTGAACGAATGTATGTAATTGACAATATTTTTATCAACATTTAGAAAGTTGCTACATATATTTTAACATAATTTACCGAACGAATCGTTACTATAAATCGACCGTTCGATATTGAGGATTGAAATTCTTGAGTGCTCATGTCATTCGAGATTTGATCGTTCAGATTTTTTAAAATTGTCATCATCTTCATGATTAGTATCAGAGTAATAAGATTCTCATTCTTGTGAAATTATGTACAAAATTCTTAGAGTTAGCCCATTCCGAATGTATATATTCATGGTTTATCCATATACTTCACAGGTTTCATGTTGTTACCTTATATACATAAACAAAGATGAAGTAGGTATGACACGTTTGCTTAACTTGGGGAACAAATCTACTCGTAAACTCAACCAACAACTAATTAACAAAGAGAAAGTAAAAGCAGGAGGAAATTAAAATATATAATAAATGAATAGAGGGTTTAATCATTTGTATAATCAGACCTTCCTATTCCCTAAGTGTATGTCGTTTGTGATATCTCTGATGAATCTATACGCGTAATTATTGGAGAAAATTGTGCATGAGATCTTAATATCTGACTGGGTAATACGGAACTTGAATTAAGATGAAAAGGTAATAATTTTACCTTTTTGCAGTCAACAATAATGCGATTATGTTCTTATTGTGTTTCAAATAATTTATCTGTTGTTAACGTGATTTTACGATTTCGAATTACATTTTGAATATTAATAGATTAAACTTATTCTCGTGGAAAGAACATCAAATATTAATTTCATAAAAACAGTTTATAGACAGCAGAGTGCTATGGTTTATTTAGTCATTTTGGTGGATTTCATACATTAATCGCTGAAATTTTCTTAAAACAAAGGAAGTTTGCGCCATGCAATTTGATATTAATGTACCAGTAAGACACATATTTTTTGCGATAAATGCGGATTCTACGTGAATCTAGTCCTTGGGGAATGTTTTATAATTGGTCATCGTCTATCAAGGGTGTTTACGAAAGTCCTGCTGTTGTAAACTATGCAGGAAACTTGATGTGATAATCAGTAGGTTTCTCCAATTATTTATTAATAACATTTCGGCTTGCATTATCAATCATTAATACCAACAAATATCGCCATTCACATAATCAAAGCAGTGAATCTTAACAAGATCTAATCAAAATAAGGAGAGTTCTGACATTATTCGTTTCATTTGAGTAGACATAGAAGTTCGTACACTTGAGTTACAGAATTTTCAACATTTTTCACATGGCAAAAAATCAATTGGAAACTTTTCCACTTTTTTCTTATTCAATTCTGAATTCATGAAATTTACATAATAAATCCCTGAGTATTGTGTTTCAAGTGAAGTTAAATGTTGGTATCTAGTAAGTTGACGAGTTTCGTGACTGTCAATTAATTTCTTGATCATTTGGAAAGACGATCTTGGGAGAATATTTCTTGTCAGAATTGACAGAAGATGAATTATTTCCTCAGTGTACTAAAGCAGTCAGTTGTTGCTCTATGATATAAAAGCGTTGGATTATGGCATCCCCCCATTTCAGGTATAGATATTTAGTGGATCGAATTATTTCTTTTCCTTGCATCCATCACACTCGTGACAGTAAAGACGATATTTTTCATCTGTTCGATCCATCGACGCTTAGGCACTAGGGTTCAATAATAGTTTTCCATATGTGTTCACTGACGTCTGCTGAGTAAGACGGAACGTCGTGTCACCATTTTCTCAACTCAATGGTGTTATATACCGAGGGTAGTGTATTGCTGTCACTCTCTCTTTTCTTCGTTCACGAGAAACGAAATCGACTTTTTCACAAGCACCTAAGCTATATACATACAGATTGCAACGATAGTTTTGCTGATGATCTCGTATTCTTCTGCTTGTGAATCTGCTGGTAACGTTCTCATTTATATTTTCATGGATCTAAGACAGTTCATATCCATTTATCCAATATTAAAGTAAAGCGAAAAACGGATCTTATGTATGCAACGAAATTTCATTTGCCATTTTCTTCTTTCTGATAAATAAAAAAATTTGAACAAATGGTGTAATTCGATTCGATTAACTCTACTATAATTTACCGTATAATCTGCTAATACGCTAACGATAAAAATAAATACAAATAATGCAAATGCTTCTCATGTATTCACAATAAATATCGCCGCTAGTGCAAATTCAACCCGTTTTATATGTGTATGTGTGTGTATATCGGTATACAAGTGCGATCGCGCATTTCTTCTCTACACACCCTCCGTATTCCTCTTTTACTACCACAATGCCTAGCATAAGCGGACATTTAAATTCCATGACACGTAGCGTCGACCCCACCGTGTGTTTTTTGTCCTTCACGTAACACAAAGAGGGAGGGAGAGGGACTTTGGGATACGACATGAGTATGCCGTGATCGGGACACGAATACACGAATGGCGCATGCAAAAATCGGCTACGAAATCGTGGATGACTATCTAACACCAATCGAAATTGTGCAGCAGACTTCTTCTACTTCTGAATTCATTCAGGTATAAAATCGCCACTGCCTGGGATGTTCAGATGGTCCATTGATGGCTTTCATGTATGACAATATTGTGGTTGGGAGTTTAATTATGAACACAAGCAGGAAAATACATTGTTGCGAATAAACTGAATCATAACTTCAAGTTTTGTATTGAAATTCGAAATACGAATTTTTCCCAATTTTCTGATTTTCTATCTCACTATTGTTGGTTCTGAAACTTTGGAGTTTGAGAAGTGATTGGATGCTGTGGTCATTCTATCGTTTACGAACAATGAAGTGATCTAAATTATGACGTGGTGGGATGTCGGTGACGATGGTTTTGCTACGGATGACGAGCGTCGGAAGTCATCTTACGTATAATTATCTTCGAAAGTCTAATAGAATTTGTGAGCATTATGAACGTTTGGCAGCAACTCTATCAGGACGGAGACAAAATCTCCAACAATTCGAATTTCTTCTATAAATAAATATTGGGAAACGCTGAGGCATCTATAAATTTCATATTTCGATTGTTTCATGTCGTTTGATGATTTTTCACAGGGGGATGATTATTCACACTTGATAATAATTCTCATTGATGATATTTATCACGTTAACATTTCAATACTTCTTATCTCGTTGAGATATTCAAATCGATGTTAAGTAGTTCAAACTTCTGAATGACGAAGTGCTGGAATTTCTGTACCTCAGTTTAATTACGAGTTTGTCATATTCCGTGATGTCATTGTTTTATGTTTATGATTGAACTTCTGGACTTTGACATGTCATTATAGCACCGATGGCAAAACAGTACCAGATGATATTTCAGTTTTGCGTAAACTTTATCAATTGTGCGTGTTTCTTCGACAGGTGTACGGTGGTTTTTCTTGCAGTGTGAAAATCTGTTTGGACGTATACTCATGCCTATTGAAATTCTGGCTCCTTCTGCCACATTGGAGAAGACTCCAATCCCTTGATCGGCGTCATTTTGAAAACTATCGAAGAAATTCATACAGCTGAACAAATTCCATACTTCAGTACTTTGTGACTATGACGGAATCGTGAAGCGAGATTGAGTGGTTCATTCCATTCCCGCAAAATCGTACACAAATGAATATCAAAAGTACTGAGAATTGGGAGAGTGTGGAATGTTGGTTAGTTTAGTAATTGACAAATTAGTGAATTTCAATGTGTCAAGTATTTTTTGTAGGTTTCATTTCTATGATGTCTGAATTTTCGTCAGTTTATAGTAAGTGATAGAATTAGGACGGAACTCTGAAGTAATGATAAACGTACCATTACCAGATGTTGACCGATAGGTAATTGGGAGATTAGTTGTATGAGTAAGTAAGATACTCAGGTGTAAGTTGTCGAAGTTCAGTTCGAAACCAGCTTTGATGTGGACAGCATGAAGGCGAGGCCCATGATAAACTTTGATTTTATATTCCTCAATAGATGCAGTAACACAATATGACTTCTTCCTTCATTCACAGTATCCACAATATTTTTCCAGATATTACAACATGGTATGTTGATTAGGATGAAACCAACGGCGATGCATCATAAATATGAACCATAACCTAACTGACAATATTCCTATCATCCTCCAATTATCTCAACTCGATTCTTCGTCAAATCATTTTTCTGCCCCTGGGAATAATTTGAAATATTTGCTTCTCACACTTCCATGAAATTTGGAAAAACTCATTCTCATCAAAAAAATGATAGCACAATTATTACAATTAATATGGTTTTTGTTACTGACGCATTTTTAATTTTTCCAAAGAAAATCCGATGAATGAAAGAGTACTGTCTGTGATGATTGAGTTGCAGATATCTATTAAAATTGTTATGGAAATAATTGGTAAAAAAGAATTTTCATAGCACAAAAGTGTTGATGCAGATTGGGAAATGAAAAATATTTCATAACCAAATGTCCAAGTTATTCAAATTCACAAAAGTTTATTCTTCAGCTAGTTGCATCACTGTACTCCCATTGCAGTTTATCAGTTCAAACGGGAACCTTTTTTTTTCTACTTCAAATTTCATTCATGCGCCAAATTGCAACCATAAACTTAATATCAGTATGCATACATAAAAACGATCACCTAATAGCGTATGATACGAACAAAAAATTGATGACTTTCCATTCGAAATCAATTACGGGTATGTTATGGGTAAAACGACAGTTTCGAAAAAGCGGCTTGCCACATAAATATGTGCGTCTGATATAGCCGGGAAAAAACGTCAACTGCAAAGTGCTCGTTCACCCATTTGTTAATTTCAATTATCAAACGAACTTTAATGAAAATGAAAAACCCCGCTGTGTATGTTTCAATTAAAATTCGTATTCACTTTGCATTTTGGTCAAATAATAAAAAAAAAAACGCGTGTGACAAAATTCAAATGAAATGAATTATTTTAATGTTTTATAGGAGAATTATTATTATCGATTCGAATGATAATTGGTTTTTGTCGGCAGTTGAGAATCCGAGCGTAGTTGCATTTTGTGGCGCAAGAAAGGAGGAATATGGAAAGCGTTTTCACTGCGGGAGCGAGGGCAACTGCACCAATGTGCAGAGGCCATGGAAGCGGAAACGGTCGCCATTTCCTGGTGACGCGAAGACGCGCGGCGTTTGCGCTCGCATATATCCCTCTTTGTCTCTCTATTCTCGTTTATTTCATTCGCGCAACGAGAACACGACCTATAACACATTGTATACATACACAAATGTATATACATATATTTATGCATCTAAACCTACAAAGTCGTAAGCTCATTCGGGCGCACATCACGCTATATAATTCTCTGAATATTTTTGGGTACCCCGCGTGCACAGAATGAAACGACGAAATAGAGAAACAAAAAGAAATAAAAAATAAAAAGCAAAACAAAACGATATGAGAAAGTATGAGACTAAAAGGAGTAGTGTAGGGTGAAGGGTAAATAGAAGAAAGGAAGCGTTAGAGTGAGAGCATGAGGAAAAATGATAGAGAGAAAGGGGAGAAGTATAAAAAAAAAAAAAATAAAAAAGAATGAAAAGAAAAGACGAGGCAAGCTGGAAAAGCGAGGGAAGCAAGCCGGGTGGTAACATCGCTCGTCAAACGGACCGCGAGACCTCTATCTCTTCTTTTACGGTGTGCAATATATCTTTCTCTCTATATATGTATAAAGTAATCGTAAACGTAGGGATAAATATATATACATGTATGTAGTAGTGTAATACAGCAAGTGTCTAATATGCGCGTACGACTTTAATTTAAAAATATTACACGACGAAAAATACAGCATAAAATTTTGGATATGATGGTATCATTTGTTATGGGATAACATTTGAACATCTATTCGTAAATTTTTAGGAAAATAGACAATTTTTTGTGGGCATTCCTTTTTTTTGTTCACATTGGAGCGTGATGTGATTCTCCGTTGTGCTCATGAACGTTTTGGAAAAAAAATGTTAGAAAGTGTGTCACGAAAATGACGATCAGGAATGAGAAGTCAATTCTGTGAATGAAGGACGAGATGCAGTTTATAGAAACTTTTTCTGTTTTTTTTTTCATATATTTTATGTGTTGATGTTAATATCCAGTCAATAACCGTACTAAGAAGAAGTATAGTAGCAGAATAAGAAGGGGACTGATGAGCAAAAAATTGTGTTGAGAGATATTAGAAAATAATTTTAGTCGACTCCATTGACATTGTAGCATTCCCGTCCGTGTTATAACAACAAAGCTACAGAAATCAACTGGTATCAACTTTTGGGTTGATACAGGGTGGAGTACTGAACATACAATGGCATGCATTGAAATCACGGAAATTTTTCAGAATCGAAGAAAAAATCAGTCGATGACTATTACGATTGATGAATTTTCAGTGTTTACAATTCGGATTGAAAGTGTATGTTTGCCGAATTGATTTTGTTGAATCATCATTCCACAAGAATTTTCAATTTCGAACCAACTCTCTATCATGACTATCATGCGTAATACTTTCACCCTCTCAATAATTTTTTTTGATCACCCAACTTCATCTCATCAACGCAGTAAGATTGAGTGATCTCAAACTCTGTTATTTTATCAGTAAAAATAGTTCAGTTGATTCTGTCGACGTCACTTTCTATGGTGTTCCAGATCAAAATTCAAACACTCAACTTTTTGTGATTGATTTTTGGCACGACCTTCACCAATCATCATGTCTCTCAATGCTACGGAATTTATCAGAAATTATTGATATGCATTGCACGAACATGTATCAGCATTTTATAACCGACTGTCTGGTGTTTACAAAACCTTTTGTGATACATCGCCTATATCATTCAGCCCGTATTCACTACATTCACACTAATGTCCACGGAAATTACTATGATGTGTTAACGATGCAATTAGTAGCATTTTATTCAGCTATTTCCATTTGTGTGAATATATTGGACCGGTTGTAAGAAGCTTTCATGTGAATTGATTCATAATTTTTAATACCTGTACCGGTAATATGATTATGTATAAATCAACTAATTGAGAAGTACCGGGTTTGTATCAACACATCAATAATTCGAATGATGAAACTTTCGATTGACTCAGTAACCTCTTCGAAACCAACAGCTAAAATTCCTGTCAAGTTTGTTTTTTGACTTACACTTTCTCTTCCCGACGTAGAACTTGAGGAAAACTATCAGATTTGAAGGGAATACCATGAGACATATATCCTCAGTTTACGAATGACTGAACAATAAGAAATCCATCACCTGTGTTGAAGACATCTATCAATTCATACCATTGGACATGTCATCATCAAATCAACCCTTCCAAATCGCAAACTATCCAAAAATATTTCTCAGGTGGAATTAGAAACGATAGTCATCAACTCGCATGTTATTCCTAGAACATTATCATCAAATCAGCAGAACTCTCGTCGGAATATGAGACGAACTTTTTTTCATTTTATGAATTTTACTGCAACAACCGGAATGGAATTATAAATTGAAATAAAACCGCTGGAAGAATGTGTATATAACAAACGATCGATGATATTGAAGGTTAGAGTTGTTATCCTAAATGAAAGTCAAATTATACGTAAAAAGACCGATGCAAAAGGTCGAGACAAATTGCATACATGGATTACTAACAGTCCATTTAGGTGGTCACTATTGTGATGTCGCTATCATTCGAATTGATTCGAGAATGACTCTGGTCTGGTCAACTTCTCCATTGTCACTGTCACAATGACATCCATCACCATCAATATACAGCAAATTTGTGGTGATCTAATAACAATTGAAGACTATGCAATTAACTCAATTTTCAATTGGACAGTCGAACAAACCCTGCAATTCGTTACAGGACAATGAATGAACCAAAACAAAACCAGCGTAACTACATGGAAGGAAATGAATCATTGAATAGATCTGTAATTAAGTCATCGGAGAAATAAATCTACATGACTTTTTCACATGTCAATCGAATCAGAATATTCATCGGACGATTCTGTTCATCACAAAGAAAATTTTCATTCAATGAGTTTGAGTGGGAAAGTGCGATATTTGAATAGATGAACGTTACAATTACTGCATTTCATATTCACAGGTTATTAAATTTCCTTCAGTTTCAAAATTTCAGATAAACTGAGCATGTGGTTGACGTAATCCATATTTTTCCAATTCTAGGTTACATTCTCATGCAATTATGAATCAATTATTTCACAAAATGGTGCAAATAATCCGCCCATTCCAATCAAAGCTGAGCTTCTATTCTACATTGTCTTATCTGAATTGTATTCCAACCGAATATGCTACCTGTTGGTTAAGTCTTATATGACTCATGATCAGTAGGAAGGTACACGACGGTCCATATAACAATATTTCTGCTTTGCCCAAAAGCGACTTTGGCGTATTCAATGTAGATAAAATTCGGGAAGGTCTCCAACCTTTCCATATGACAGGAAAATCCAGCAATAAACATATCCTTTGCCAATGCTCGAAAAAGAAGAGAAACATAATTTCGTTCTGGTCTGATAGAACAGAGGGGTTTAAAATACAAATGAAAATAACAATTTATATACATAATATTCGTTGGTTTTTTACTCGCGTTATTTATATGCAAGATATAGATAGATACAAATTATTATATATATAGAATTGAACGTATTTATCGGGGTGGGTTGTAAATTGCCGCGAATACGCATCGGTACGGGTTCTAACGGAAATAAATTATGCAAGCACATCGCGTATACGAGTGCGCACGGATGCTCGTTGCGTTTTGCGTTTAACGGCTTAATAGTCGATCGAGTGGGTATATAGAAGAGAGCGCGGATGGGTTGAAAGGGCAAAACGCGGGTAATTCTGGTGGAGGGTTGGACGCAGCCGATGTGAATGCGTTTGTGTGTGGCAAAAGCACCACAGCATATAGAAACATATATATACATATATATATACATAT